>CM031243.1:713085115-713141424 GCA_018340775.1 Taxus wallichiana var. yunnanensis
CAAGCATGTATTGCTTTGGACTCAAGGAATGTTTCGCCTCTAAGACACAGGATGAATCAATGGGTGTAAAGGAGGTCATCTCATTTCTACAGTAATGATCAAGAACAATCATCTATCACTGATGCACATGCTCCATGTTGACCTAAGCTTTGGTGCATTACATTCAAATAGGTTTCTTCCTCTAGAATGGAACAAGGCAAAGAGAAGATACTTCATACTACAAGCTATCCCTTATGTGCTTCATGCTGGTGTCTTGTTTAAGAAAGATATTGATGGTATTCTATTGAGGTGCATTGAGACATGCCAAATTGAGAGCAAGTGTTGTATGAATTCCATGAGGGAGAAGCAAGAGGTCACTTTGCCCCTCAAGCAACATCTCTCAAGATCAGCGAAAGCAAGTTATTATTTGGGCCTACAGCTTTGTGTGACTGGACTACTCATGGGTCAAGAAGTGTAAATAATGTGCACTCTTCATAAAGAAAGGAGAAGCTAGCATTCCTCCTTCCTTCATCCCATTTCAATGAATCATCCATTCATGTTACGGGACTAAACTTCATCGGGTGATTAACTCCAAACTTCAAGCCAAGTGCCACAAGTGAATACTTTACGTACTCAAAAATTATTTCACCAAGCGTACTAAAGCTATGGCACTAAAAAGAAGCAAAATGAATCCAACATCTTGGATTTTTTATCAAGGAATAGCCACTAAGTTTGAGAGTCCTCTACCACTATTCGATCATAATGCGTTGGAATTCCTTTCGCACAAGGATCAATTAATGGGAAGTTAAGAGTGGTGTGTATCTTAGAACTCCTCATCAAATTATTACCTGGGGTAATGGCTAAGACAGCCCATGAATAAGAACCTATTAAGGATTATCAAAAGGAATCTTGATGGAAAGAAGAGGACTTGGCATACAAGGATCAAATCGATTATATGGATGATAGACCACATCAAAGAGGTCCACGGGTAGCTCACCTTACAAACTTGTATATGGAAAGGGGCGGTGTGTTGCCCATCTCATTGGAGTTTCACTTTGGAACTCATGAAGCGATTCAGAGCTAGCTAGGAGTTTGAACCCATGGCAATCGGTATGGAGAGATGATGGAGGTAGAAGAGGTAAGAGAGCATGCGATGCAGGTCATGTAAAAGGATCGGGCATTGATAAAAAGAGTTTTGATAAGAAGGAAAGGATGATGACCTTTCAAGAAGGGGACTTAGTCTTAAAGTGGGATGCAGATTGGGAAAATATAGGAAAACACTCCAAATTTGATATCATTTAGAGTGGCCCTTACATGATCATGGGAAGTCAAGAAGTAGCAATACCTTCCAATTGGCTAAATTAGATGGCGAAGAATTACTGGATCCCAAGAATAGGATCCATCTCAAATATTCTTTATTGAATGGGAAGTTTCCACCCATGTAAATATTATCATAGGATTTTAATTTCCCTAGTTGGGTATGCCACGTTGTTTTGTTATAGTGTAGTTTTTGTTTCCCTAAGTGTTGTGGCACATGTTCTTTTTCCAGTTACGTTGTTACACGTACTAACGTGCCTCTAAGTGAACTTGTTATCCCTTTTAGTATTCATGATGGGGAAACTCATAGTTTCCTATAATATTTGTTATCTTAAGGAAAAAAAAAAATACGAGCAACTGTAACAAGTCTTCGAACTGGCTTCATTCAGGAGACAGGATAGAAAGCCACAGGTCAAGACAATTTTCTACTCTCAGAAGCCTTGTTTTAGGATTTCTTATGAAAATTGAGAGTGCACGAACAAATCGGGCTCATGGATCGGAGGTAGGATAAATTATACAAAAATAATTCTTGAATCCATGCCCAATAGATGCTTCAAGGCTACTAGTCCATTTATCTATTAGGCAAATGCCCTATGCCCAAGTCACCAAATTGTTATCACTATTTTGTCCCCCCAAAAAAATTGATCGGCCACAACCCCACACAGTATGAACCAAAGAAATCATGTTCACATCCTATAAACAGGTTACGAAGGGACTCTAAAATGGAGTGGTGGGGGCTGTAAAAGATCAAAGCGACCCTATGTAAGAAGAAATTAAAGAAACGGCTTTGCCGAGAAAATCCATGCCTTAAATCTAACAAATTACAGGACAGAAGGCTCGGGAAATGGAATAGCGAGGTCGGGAAGGAGAAGATAGTGTCGAATGAAGCCGAGGCTCAAAGAGAAGAAATGGTGAAGGTCTGAAGTCTTCGAAGTGCTTGATTTACTAAACTAGCCAAAAATGACTAGGTATGGAGGAGATAGTGGATGCCGGCCATGAGTGTCCAAGTAGGGAACCTCCAAAGATTGAATCGAAGGGGAGACTTGAACAAGCGCTTAGGCCCCACGTGTCCCACTCCGAAGAGGAGGCAAGATCGATAGCTAAAATTCAAAAGCGACATGGTGGGCCTTAAAATTACTAAATATAGAAATGCTAACAAATCTCGCCATCGCGCCACCTTGGCGCATCTCTCCAAAAATTTAATCCAAAGTGGAGGCCCAAATGAGCACGTCTTTCCACGTAGTCCAAGTTGAGCGGGCTCAAAAATAACTAAGTATGGAGAATGAGTGCAGAAATCGCCACATGTTCAAGGCCCAAAAAGGTAAGATAAGCCATTGAAAATTCCAAGAGCTTGCAGAGGCCTCCACGTGTCAATCTGACGCTCCTTCAAAGGCAAAATCCTGAGTGGGTTTTTAAGTGAGCATGGAGCCTCCACGCATCCAGTTTCGTAAAGGAGGACAAGGTCAGGCTTGAATGGTCAAAGCATTCGAGACATGCCACAGTAGAGGGGGTGCCAAGTGTTAGACGACGCTAATTCAAGAGAAAAATTGGGGGAAGGTTTCCGGGAAAGCACCAAGCTTCCATATGTCCCCAATCAGATATAGGACCTACTCCGAGCAAAAGACTTAGCCAAAAAAACATAAAAATTAAGAAAGTCACGGAGGAAACCACGCGTGTCAACCCCATGCCACTCCAAAATCAAAATACAAAAGTGGTTTGTACAAGCATGGTTTCCCGTTTTGGTAATTGGTTCTAACCATTTTATCTGAGACTGATTCAATTTAAAAATGGGCATATCTTTGACTCGTGGCCAGAAATCCAACAAATTTGACACTTGTTGGAAAGATCTACCAAATTGCATCTACAAGTCATGGACATACTCAAACTTTAAGTTTGGAGAGGTTAGGTGGGGGAAAATGAAGAAATGTCTTTAAGCCATTAACACAGAATCTACTTTCCCTAACAAACCGAGGATCGGATTATATTTGATCCGTCATTTCCTCTTCCTTCGAGGCTCTGAATGAATAATTGATGAAGGCGAGATAGATTTAGGGCATATTTTGTAGGAGGCATTGATGGCATTGGTTGAGCTTTGAACTAGTTTTCCCACTTCTCTCTCCTTCTTCCCTTTGTGTTGAATCTATAAAAGCAAGGTCGGGGCTCATTGTAAAAGGTTGGACATTTCTGCTTTTGTGTCCTTCCTTCTTGTTTTACATTCATGAGGAAAGGATTTTTGGAGCTTCTACAACCCTCTCCTTTGGGTTGTAATGCACGATTTTTTTCCTCTTGGCCACTT
Organism: Taxus wallichiana var. yunnanensis; assembly: GCA_018340775.1. Classification (NCBI taxonomy): domain Eukaryota; kingdom Viridiplantae; phylum Streptophyta; class Pinopsida; order Cupressales; family Taxaceae; genus Taxus; species Taxus wallichiana. The sequence continues at coordinate 713,088,708 of CM031243.1, forward strand.
TGTAATACACTTTGTATTAACTCCTGGGAAATAATATATATATCTCGTGGTTATTTTCTCAAGCCTCTCATGTATTCATTATTATCTCTTTTGATCTCGTTATTATGATTTGGTCATCTATGCATGTTGTTTGTATTATATTCATGTGTCCTTTGTTAAATCCTGCAAAGCAGTGTCTAGAATTCCTTTGGTGTATCACCTCATTAGCTTATGTTTATTTTCTTGCATCTCTCTAACCTCCGTCTCTATGGTAGATAGAATAGACTTAGAATAGATCCTCACCGTAATTTTTTTGTGTACACTCCGAACAAAGGGATAGGAGCTGGCCTCGATCCAGAGCTCTCTTGCTTACGAGGTCCCACACCTTGAGAGATGCTCCATGTTGTGCTGATCACATTGAGAGTCTCAACCCGTTTAGTTACATACATTCGTTGGGTGCTTTGATTTATAATATGAGAACTTAGGGTTTCATTTAAAGGTTACAGCATTACCATTAAAAGTATCCATAGGAACATTAGTAGGCCTAGGAACATGATTAGGTGATTAGTTGGTTGAAGATGACCTAGGACTTGTCCCATGAGTAGAATGTGAAGGGTATCGATAATAGGAAAGGAAATGACACTATGAGATGTATCAATAGGTGTGTTATATGAAACTAATGGATTATCAACATGCTTATATTTTCTACCAACATTACTAGGTAAATTGATATCTATATGTAGAAGAGAAGAAGGACTAAGAATAACATCACATTTATTATCAGATGGAGAAGAAGAAACAAAATGTGCATTACTCACAACTTGATCTATATTAGAATTTCACAAGAAATATTATCCATTTTGCATTCAAATGAAGTAATATAAGTGAAATGGTTATTAGAAATGTTACAATCAAGATTATTACTTTTGCATTCAAGAGAAGGAACATAAGCACAATCATCATTAGATCATACATTGGAAAAAATAAAGTCATGTATGTTCTTATCATGGATATATGTGGGATGCAACATTTCCTCATAAAAATAAGGGATACCATCAATCAATGTATAAAGAGAGGGAAAGTCATTGGTATATGCACTAAAAACACTAACATCATCACCAGATTCTAGATCAGATATAGTATTGGGCTCATGGTCACTACTCTAACCTGTAAGGTCATCTTGAGGGCCTTTATGAGTGAGAGGAGAGGGTGTGTGGAAATGGGAAGGATGATTAGTGAATGGTTGAAAAACATGGTCTAATTCAACATCAAAGACTATATCATCTCTAAGGAGTATGAAAATGGAGTGACATGCTTGGCATCCACATAAGTGGTATGGAATTGATTAAAGGGATAATAACCATTATGCCTCTATAAATCCTAAAAATAAGCCATGATCACACACAAGAAGAAAATACACACAAACCAAACAATTTTGCACCATAAGACAACACCAATGTTTTAAAATTTCAAGTAAGCCTAACTTATGGAAACTTGGGAAATATCCTAGCTTAGGTTAAGGATTTGATCTAGTCAGGTTCACCAAAATTATCAACCATAATTGAATTTAATCAATATAAATATGGTTGATAATATATAAGGTAAAACAAAAATATATAAGTATGCAATGATATTTTAGATTAATTATTCATTCATATAAGCATGAAAAATTACTTTAAGGAGAGATATAAGAAATCAAAGGTATAATGGAGATAAAAGGAGGAACTTAGATGATTCATATGAATTTCATATTGTGTCATTGATTTATTTGGGAAAGAAACAAAATCTATGAATTGATGGAACTATCATTGCATTAGTGGAAGCTCCAAGTTAAGATTGTACAACATAAACCAAACCTATTGTAATTTTTGGACTTGTGCATAGTCGAGATATATAAAATTCAGTGTCACTCTATTTCACTCTTTAGAATCTTAAATGTCACATCAAACCCTATATTTTACACATGTACATGAAAAAACAAAAAAATAGCTATCTGCAACATGCTCAAAATAAACATTAGATAAAAATAAATACAAATGCTTGAGTTCGATTAACCTCATAAGTCACCCCATATGTGAATCACCAAGAGTGTTACTATATTTTAGACTCAATATAGTTCTCCTAGTGCTTTATGCCATTGTGCATGCAACTATCCCTTTTCCTAATGTTTCCCTTGTGTTTCCACACCAATAGTGAGCTAAGCTACATCATCCCATTCAAACCCTTATGTGGCACTGAAATAAATCAGAATTATACCCTCCCATGTTGTGTATACAGTATGTAATTGTACTTCTTTCTCTTCAATTCATTATTGTGGTTGATAGACAAATGTTTTCTTGATAAAAAAAAAATTCTTGTGTGTGTAGTGTGTGTGTATATATGTTAGTTGTGTTACTTGTGTTGTTGATTTTAATTAAGACCTTAGTGGTGGGAAAAGCCAATCTAGAAGATGTAAAATGAAAGATAAAAGAGGGACAAATGGGCCCATAAAGACAAATCAAATGAAAATTAAAGGGGGAAAGACTACATAATGGGGTTAGGATCTTGTGTACGGTCATGACCATACTTATATGGTTTTGATGAGGGTAAACAACGTCAAACAAAATGAGGGAGTTAGAGATCTTTGTATGAAGGATTCAAGTTCACTAAAAGTAGGGAAAAGGCAATAAATAAGTCCAATCAAGCAATAAAAGAAAAACCAATAAGGAAGTATGCCACTAAGATCTTATCTCTTTGTTTGAAACTCATGTATATATAACCATAACAAAAGCATGATGTAATAGTGATTTTGTGTACATTTTAGTGTCTACGAATATGTTGTAATTTTGGTTTAGATTGCACAATAAAACTAGTGTTATATTATTAATCAAAAATATTACAAATATCTAGGAATTTTCTTATAACCACTCACCTCAATTATAGGATAGTTTTCTAATAATTAACAATTACTATTCCTTAAATATCTCTTTGACCTATATTAGAGTGTGGTTGAAAAAACACACTAATATAAATAATTATAGGTGTATATTAACACCTTTCATTTTCTCTCAACGATAAATATTTCTATCCTATTTTACGCTCACATAATATATGTCCACACTAAATATTTCCTAATATTACCACTTTAGTGTGAAATGGAGCAAAGAGCAACTAAAAAATAAAATCATATACCATGCATACTTTTATGCTTGTATATTGTTGTTTGGATCTTATTGCACATGATCACCTATATATGAGAAATTATCTCGCTTTCACTTCCAGTTGAACGTATTCACTAGCCAACCATCTTCTAGTGAAGTATGAAAATCAGAGGATATCTACAATTGGTCAATTTGCCTCCTATACAATTATTTTTATAGATATGCACCTTCCACTTCATCATCACCACACTCGAGAGATTACATTAGAATTATTACAAATTCTATACGCAAATATTAACAATCTGTTGTTCTTATTTTGCACACCATAACATAAAGAAAACATCCCGAAAAGATGTCACCAATACATCTTCTGACCACTATGCGTTGGTGACTAACGAGAGGCATTGATTGACTTCCTTACTTTGTTGCCTCCATCTACCGATTATAATGCTACTAGCTTAGTGTAATGTGATCAGGACATAAGGCCTGATGATTTTCACATTTTTAAATTATTTCTTCCCTCATCAATATGAAATATATTATTTTTTAGGACATAAAGTACCACTAAAAATATATTCTTGAAGCAAAACATTTTATTTTTCAAACTTTTGACAATTAATTATGTAATTTGAAAGATAAGAAAAAAATAACTAATAACTATAATAAAAATTTGATAATAGATCTAAAATTTCTATAAAAGGCAACCTATAAACTAACACTAATAATAATACTTAATCTTTTATAGACATAACAACTCAAGACTATAAAAATAGTGTTATTTTTTTTATAGAAGGTGAAAAAGGGTTAAGGGGACCCTACCCACACGTCTGATAGTAGGAGAGAAAGATGAAGCAATGAAGACCACAGGGAATAGCCTCTACCAAAGGTGGCAAAGATAAAATAACAACAAAACCAAGAAAAACAAACAAGAAAAACGTAAAAACCATTTATCTCAAACTTTTAACCCTTGCCCTTTAGATCTTAAGCTGCATCTTGAGGGCAAGATAGTCCTTTCTTCTTCCTACTCATAATAGACAGGACTTCAAATGTATTTGGATTTGCATTTTCATTATGGATTGGGACCAAAACTTCTATTTGTTCTGAGGAGTCATAGGCTCAGATTAAAGCTTCCTCCTTTTCCGGATCTATCAACATAAAAGTGCGGAAAGCGGAGTCACTGCTCTGAAGGATCATTCAACACTAAGAAGCTAGGATTAAAATTCTTCCACCATGAATTGTTCCTTTTAGCATGTTTCCTTATCACATGACAATTTGAAGCTAGATGGCCAAGAGAAAAGCAATTTCTACACCTGAAGGGAAACCCTTCATAGTCTAGATTTTGTAACCAAGTTCGGTCCTCCACATTGAGTTCAATAACGGCAGGGAAATCGACTGAAGTATTCATATCAACCAAGATTCTAGCATACGTTGTGTGCTCAAAATCATCAGTTTTTTGATCTATAGATAAACATTTCCCTAAAGTATTGCCAATAGTGGTTAAACAACTTTCCATCCAAAATTGGAGGGGAGATATGGAAGATAAACCCACACCAGTCTAATATGGAAGGCATCTGAGATTGGGTTAAATGAAGGAAACCATGGTTTCATCATAAGCATATGGGATTCAAAGTCCCAGCTTTTCCCAAAAATAAGATCTCTATCTCAGTGGCAAAGCAAAAAGCAATAATAAAAAAACCCCAAGCATTGGGGAAAATATCCAGCCTACCTTCCAACAAGGGGGGCCATTGCCTCAAAATCCACGCATGAAGTGCAGAAAGACCAGGTCAGAAGTTGAGGAATCTGCATATTAGTTCATTCCTTTCAAAATATGCTTCCAATTGAACCACCTCATTACCAAAACAAACTAAAGGGGTTGATTTTGCATACGCCATTGGCTTCATTCTATTGGCATTCGTTAACATCCTATCTCCATTACGAGGTCTCTGCTGCAATAGCATCCTTGAAAGATGCTTGAATGGGAAGAAATTGTTTGTCGCCAGCAGGGGCCGCTTCATTTCCATCCATCTCCCCATGCTTTGAATCCTTCGCCCCAAATCCTCCCACACCAAGAGAGCCGGATCATTACAGCCGCAATAGTTCGTGAGACCGCGGAAGAGCAACGCATAGGAGCACCTTTGACTTGAACCAGGGCACTCAGTGTAGAGAGAACCCCCAAATCCTCAGGGTCCTAGATCGTGCCCTCCTCGTCCCAGTGATAAAATATGACCTACAGTCATTATGCAGATCTAACGTAGACCCTCCATTACTGACCATCGGGAGGCAACCACCAAATTTAATGAGGATCCCGGAAGCCTCGCCATGCGCATTGCAAGGGCCTAGCCAAGTGTATCGCCCCCTTGCCTGCGATCGCCACGTCCTCGGCCAAAATCGGAGCCATTTCCACGGCCGGAAATTGCCGCCATCGCTAGAGTTCACCATTTCGAGTTGTAGTAGGGATGGTTTTATATATATTCCAAATGTATAAATACAACTTCATTAATAAAAATATATATATTCCAATTGTCATTAATAATAATAGTGTTATTAATGACAAATGCAACTTCTATTTAGACTCAAGATAACACATTAACATTTTTATTGACTTCTAATACAACACACGAAAGACAATATTTGAATTTTTGATGATATTAACTTTGATCCACACTTTTGATTTACTAATAGAACCTTGATTTAAAATACAAAACTCTACACTAAACACAAAGCAAGTAAACTGACTACAACATATGGATTTTTTTTAACAAAACCTACGGGATTTGAAACACATTTTCCTTGTATGAAGAGAGGATCCACACTTATGAGCATTATTGGATAATGATGGAATGTGGTTCACTATGTAACCAATTTGAGAGACCTTCCAATAAATAGCAAAAACTTTTGTAGTTTTGATACGTGGCAGAGATTATTGGATGGCGTACATGAAAATATAAATACTAAAATATTTCCCTACACAAATGGATGAATATGGCGTAGTAGAGGTAGGACAACAGATGGTTGCAATGTGTGGATGGAAATTGAGCAGGAGCACCGTTACATCACCCACTTGTAATTTCATGTAATCAGAATATTACAAGCTACTTCTGCTCCTTTCTTCATACGTGTCTCAAATATGATGAATACGTGACAAAATTGTCTACTAAGAATTCACAGATTTTATATCAAAAACTGATGCAAAAGCGAAATTTGGGGGTGAGCTTGAGGGAGGAGTAGAAATTGGCTGCAATATTAGTACGAAATGTATTATTTCACGGATTTTAAGAATGAAATATTGTGTGCAATATTGGGGCTAAATATTCACACACATATGTGTAATAAGGACACTTATGGACAACGATAACCCATAGATTTGTACTTGTGGAGAAGCACTCAAAATAGAATTATTACGTGAGTCTATTTTGAAAATACTTATTTGATATATGAGGAAACATCGTAAAATTATGAAAACTACTCACAAAAGAAACAAGCATGAAAGGAATATTATTAACCATGATTCGGGGCAATGTATCACTGCTTAACTACCTTGAACACATTATGCTTTCATTTAGGCAGAATAATTATCTCTACGATACCAAATGTTAATTTTGTTTGATTGCAAAATAAAGCTTCATTATATTATTAATCAAGAATATTAAAAATATACAGAATTATCTCATAATCACTCACCTTAATTATAGGTTAGTTATTCTAACAACTAACAATCTATTATCTCTCAAATATCTCTTTGACCTATATTAGTGTGTGGTTGAAACAACACACTAATATAAATAATTATAGGTGTATATTAACACCTTTTATTTTCTCTCAACAATATGTATTTCTAACCTATATTATGCTCACACTAAACATTTCCTAACATATGTATATAAAAGGCACATTGAAAATGGCCTTTTGGTGTGATTCACTCTCCTTCATCCATTTGCTTTTACTAATGTAACAAAGCTACAAATTATCTTGCCAAATTGGAACATTTGTGTGCCTAATTCCCTAATAGTTAAATCTTGATCCTTTCGGTGAAATCTACTCCCCTTGATTTTGATGTGGATGTTAAGGGTTCCCTAGGTCAGGTAGTTAACAATGGGCTAGGAGTATTGGTATTGCACGGGTGGGCTTGAATTTGGATAGATTTTGGGTAATTGACTGATCTAAACTAAGTTTGGGATATTTTTTGTTAACATAGGATATTTTTGGATTCCCTTGAGTATTTATATATATTACTTTGATCAATGAGGGCTTCCTTTAGCTATTTTCTTTTGTAATGGAGACTATTTGGATGTGGGTTGTAGATATGTGACCTTTTTTTTTGTCAAAACCCTATTTTTCAATTTTTACTTCAATTAGGAAAGAATTGATTCTTGGGAATCATGTTTAAGCTTTCTAATGGTTTCCTTCATGATGAAAGTAAAACATAGTTGTCAATTGGCAATGGATTTATTTTCTGCCATGTATCTATTTTATTCCATGTATACATGTCTCTTTATGTTCACTTGTTTACACTCTTGTAAACTCTTACCCCTAATTTTGGTCTCATGGGCCTTCATTATTTCTTCCATACGTTTTAGATTCCACTTCAAATTATTTTCCACCCTTTGACCTTAGGGTTCCCTAAAGATCAATGCCATCACCTATGGGTAGAGTGACAAGTTTCATTTTTTTCCTTTGGCCAACACCATCACCCATAATAAATGGTATCATGTATATACCCCACCACCTTTTTCCATTTAGATAACTATCAATCAATCAATCACAATGGAATTGATTGTTATCACTCACATATTTTTTCATTATTTCATACTTATTTGTTAGACTTGGTGATTTGGAGGGTCACCATAGTGAGTTAGGACTAGAGGTCTTCTTGTTGAGATTTCCCCTTCTCCACTTATATTCATTCTTTCATGATATTGTTGTCTTTGGGAGGACCATGCATATCATTCACACTATAGATAAATATTTATAACCCTTATTTTTTCATCTTACACTTCAGATGTTATTTTGATGAATTCATTGTAATATATTAGGATAGATGTATATTTACTTTGTTTTTTGCTTTGTATAATTATAGTATGCCCTTGGATTTATTTAGCACTTGATTCTTATTTATTCTAAATCGTTGAAGGATATATATCTTCATCTTAGGCATAGGCTTTGAAAACCTATAGCTATCCTAGGGTTAGGGTCACTATCTTCTAGAATTATGACACTAGTGATCTTTGAGCACATTTCATCTCTATTTTATGTGTGTGAACTTAAATTTGATCCCTACATTTGAGGACCCGAGTTAGGAACCTATATTTTCCTATCACACACTTTCGTAGTGAAACCAAAGTGAATCTTGCTCCGGCCCTAAATTAGTTAGATTCACTATGATTTTCATTTTTCCTATCTTCCCCTTGTGGTCACCCATGTGTAGAACCCTATTGCATGAATGATCTTATATATGTGTTATTTATTTCAGCCTAGCATCATTAGATTCTATAAAAACATTTATATGAATGATATTTTTGGTCACATTTTTCACAGTCATCATCTTTTTGATTTCATCGGTCTTTATGTATCTCTACACAAATGATCTCCTTAGGATTTGAGACAAAACATATTAATTTTAAATGTTATCTTTCTCATTTTCATCATATCTCTTGTTAATATCTTATTGTCTAGTTTGTATCCTTGTAGGTTCCTCTAGTTTTTTCCTTTCATTCCTTCATTTCTCCTATTAGCATCAATCTTTTGGGTCCTCTTCTTCTCCTTCATAATTCAATACAATTTACCCTTATACTATACCACGGCCAATTTCATCTAGATTTCTCTCCTCCATGTAAGATTCCATCATCTCTTGTGCACTAGATCAATCATAAAATGGCCCATATTTGAATTTAATTTAGTACAAATTAAATTCAAATCGGTGAAGGTTATTAAAAACCTAAACAAAAACAAATATTACACTCCTAGTAAATAAGAATTACTAATCGGGGTTTCTCAAGGTATAGGTCATATGGAATAGAAAATCATAAAACCCAATTCTAAACCCACTGATCAAAATAATATTTCTACAACTGGAGTATGCCCTAATCAATCAACAAGCACACCTTTACAAATCAAACATTTTAAAACTTCTTCCTCTAGTGGCCCTAATCCACCACTTGATCCTAATCTTTTTATTATCAAGTTATTGGAACAAATGGTCACTATGCAATCATCCATTACTTCTAGCATGCTTTAAATGAAAAATCAGATTTTACAAATGGCTTCATGGCCAACAACTATCCCTATAGGTCCTAATAAACATTTAACACTTAATTTTCCTTTGAAAACATAAACTTTATAGATATAGAGGGAATATTACCTACCATTTATTATGATGGTTCAATTTATCTAGTCACATATCTTAAGAACTTTGGAAACATCTATAAGGAGTGGATCCAAACCAATACATGTGCTAGCAACTAATATGTTGGGAAAACATTCATGGCAGATTATTTAGAATGGTATTTCCAACTCCCTTCACATTATACTTTTGATTAGGACACTTTGGTCTAAGCCTTAGTGAAGGAGTTTTAACAACATGACATCCTAGAAAATACATTTTAAAAATTCATTAATCTCATACAATCTCCTAATGAATCAACACATGATTTCATCAAGTTATAAAATATTCTATCTAATCAAGCATACCATCATCTTGATAGTAAATTTTTTATCCAACCATTCATCAAGATCTTATTCCTAAACTTTAATATAATTTTTGGTCCATCACTCCTACCACACTTTGGTAGAGGCTCTCAAACAAGCTAAGTGACATGATTGGGTAAGTGCATGGAAATGAGGGACCAAAAGGGGTTCAAAAGTAGACACATTTTTTATGAAATTAGTGAAACATGAACTGTAACACAACATTCCTAACAATGCTTCTAAATGGGATAACATGTTCATTTTAAAACATCCTTCCTATTCCAACTTTATGGCTTCCATGATTTAAATAAAAATATTTAGATCTAGCATTATTTAACATTCAATCCATCTGATAACATCAATATTAACCATGTGCAACTATATGGGTCAACTAGATCTTCCCGATCCCCCATAGTACACTCTTTTAAGAGCGCGTGTATACAAGTATACCATTAGTTAAACCTGAAACATGCTTTGATAATCAAGTTTAGGTCCTAGTGTTTACCATGGATTTAGTCATTCAAATTTTGTTTTAGCATCTCATTTTAAATTGGAAACTTGGTGAATCTCACAGTGTAATCAACGGCTTACATTACTTTGGAAAAAAATTTGAGACACACATACATTCTTAGTCTCATGAAGGCACACTCGTCAATCGAAACTTGTCCTCACCACTTCACTTTAATTAGTTATCTAGATTTGAATCTATTAGTTCTATAATTTAATTACCAGTTTACGCACAAGATCCATGACCTGTCCACATGCATAAAAAGTCACTTTAGTACCACTTAATTACAATGGTATACCTTTAAGTCAATTCATGACTTAATAATTTCTTAGAAGATAGTCTCCTAATAGTCTATGGAAATTATAACAAGAAACTCGGATAGTGCCCTCTGACTACTTAAATCATCATTTAAATTTACTTACTATGTGGTCACCTATGACACTTATAGTATGTTGCTTCCTTGTTCATATTTCCATATACTAATTAAATGTCCTCACATTATTTATGTACTGTAGATGCATTTATCTCATTCTCCTTTCATACTAGGGAACCTAAATCTCATCTTATAACAATTCATTATCAAAAGAAAATTTTCCAACCACTCTGAATAATAGCATAATATTATAACCAACATCCAATTGACATCCATAACAATTCAATTGATAACAATAACATCATATTTATTAATAATAATAATTCCATATACACTATGGATTTCCAACAGTACTACTCCATTTACAATAGGCTTGACTTCCCTTTTCTTCATCTTAAATATGATGAAAAATATAATTTTATTTTTAAAAATTCATATATTTAAGTAAAATGAATTTAACTTAAGCATCAACAACATAATGCTAAGCCTAGTAAATTTCCTTTACTTTCCATGAGAAATGGCTCATCTTCGTCATCTGTAGAAGATAGAGAGGGTAAAACATGGTCAATTCAAAATGAACTGGCATGAACTATCATTCTCATCATCCTTGTAATTTATCACATTATATCATATATGCAAAATATCCCTACAATCATACCATTTCCACCTTCCAAAACATCAAGATAACAAGAGTAAGTTAGATAGAGGCATTCTCTTCATCTCTAATCCATTTATAATCTAGGGAAACATCATACATCATATTTTCCAAAATAAGAATGAATTCTCTTAAAAATATACAACATTCTATCATAGAACCAGTTCTCATAACATCATAATTCTAGATAGATTGATTTTCAATAGAAGACTCATTTCATACAATGTTTTCTACTCCTAATTCTCATAATTATAAAATCAATGCATACAACTATAACACAAATCCACGAAATGGTGAAATGTGTCTACGTACAAAACCTGATGCAACTAACCAAGTAGTAAGATGTTTCTTGTCGATACAAAAACATGATGCAATCCCCTCGTGATGCCTAGTCGTGACACCTAGAGAAATAACCCCGTCGGTATCATCCTTTATGATACTTTCTAGGGTATCCCTTTATAATAGCATCCCCTTTGATGCTTGTCGAAAATCCTTTGATGCTACCAGATCAGTAGCATCCATCGATGTTATCGGGTGGTAGCCGATGCCTTGATGTTATTAGATGGAAGATCCCAATGATGCTACCAAAAGTAGCATAAAATTCTGCAGGTTAGTAATAAAAATGTTATGGGCCGAAATAGTAAAAATGTTACCGATTAACTCTAACACAGGGTTTTCCCAAAACCTAGAATAGATAGTTCCTCCACTACAAGCCAATCAAGCATGGATTCTTCTAGACCTACCAAGAAAGAATACAAGGTGTTGGGTCAAATTCAACAAAAAGGAATCTAGAGATGTATGTAAACGGGAGATAATAGTTTTATCTCAACAAGAGACCCAAAACTAAGAAATAATATTCTCTCCAGATGGATCAAAAATATAAAAGGGTAAGAGAGACCTGAATAAATTAGACCTAAACAACCCTAGTTCCATACCACCCAAAGATCTAAAAATCACATTTAACAACAGGAACATTCAACATACATAAAATAAAGAAAAAATGACAAGAGAGAGAGAGAGTTAATGGGTTCATGCCTGTAATTAGGCATTAAAACTTTATTTGCTGCTCCTACCCAATTCTTTAGTAGTCGAGCAACCCAAAAGCCCTTCTACTATGATTTTGCAACCAAACCCCAAATCGAGCAACCCACTTATCACCTTAAATAAGTTATAATACAATAGGAATTTAGGGCTTAACTCATTCTTATAGTTTAATAAACATGTTATAACTTACACAAAGATCATTAGCTCAAAAGCTGCACAACTCAAAACAAGAATGGAGCTTTGCAAAATAAACTCCAAATCAACACCAAAATAGATTACTGAAGACACCTAATGCAAATGGTTAGATTTCAAGGAAATTTTCATGGATTCCTAATAAATCATTAATGTCATTAATGTTTGACCTACCAAGTAGAAGGTTTCAATATTTCCTCCACAACCTCTTTCTTTCCTAGAAACCCATGCTTGACTTAAGAACTTAATGGATGTATGGCATGAAAAAATCCAATTAGTCAAGTATTTAGGGATTTCTCCCTTTAACCTAGAGTCAACATATGCTGTATATAATAATCTTTAATTACCCATGCCCAACCGCCAACATTAATATCCCAATTTATCATATCGACATAGACATTTAAACTAGGTGGTATGATAAAACATGATCTATAGTTAATAATGAATTAATCAAATTCAAAATAAGAACGTTGATTAATTTGAAATTAAGGGAGTGTTACATTTGTCCTTTAAATAAATCATCATCTCGATGATTAAACTCTAAAATCCATTAATAGAAAGATATAACATATAAGCATCCCCACTCTTATATCAAGGTAATCACCAAATTAAATAAAACATTAATCTGCTCAAAATTTTCACAAGATAAACATCAAATTTTAATTAAGAATAACCCACATTTTGTAGATTTTGAAGCTTAGATCCATTTTAGCCAACTTATAAAAAAAAATTAAGTATCTCGTATCAAAGATCACAATACAATTTTTATCAAGAAATAAGTGAGGAAAAGTTGTTTTTATATCATCAAAATTTTCCTAGGTTGACTTTCTTCAATAAAATTGGTCCCATTGGACCTTGCACTAAACAATATCCTGATTTCTTAAGTGTAACCTACAATTTTCCATCACTTTTATCGGCCCAACTACGATGATTCTTGGGTCCTAACCTCGTAAGGAGATTCCCTCTCCTCACATGAGATATATCAAACACATAATTTTAAGCAAATAAATATGAAAAACATCATGCATCTTGGACAATGAGAGGCAACCAAAAAAATATGCCACATGACTGATCACTTCAATCACTTTGAAACAAAAAAATGAAGGAGACAATTTGTGACTTACAAACATTATTGAAATTTTTGTGGATTCCCGAGGAAAAATGTTTTCCCCTAGTTCAAACTTTTTGTCAACTCTCTTAAGATCTACATAACTCTTTTCCGAAACCCATCTACAACTTCCTTTAATCAAATATGATTATGAATGAGATTGACTTCTTGTTCCATTTTTTTCAACATCTATCCCTACTACTTCTCTATCCTCCATGTTATCCTAATGGTAGGAGTCCTACACCTTCTCCCATACAACGCCTCAAATGGAGCCATTTTTAGTGATGCATGATAAGTGTTATTATATGCAAACTCAACCAATGGAATATATTCTTCCCACTTATATTGTTGATGCATAATATAGTCTAAGATATCCTCTAAAATATGATTGACTTATTCATTCTTATATCAAGGTAATCACTAGAAAAACTAAAACATTTCTATTCCCAAGGTTGAATTCAAAGTTCTCCAAAATCAAGAAGTCGTCCTAGGTTTTAAAAATTATCAATTGGTTTTCCGTGTAATATAAAAATTAATTATCTCAAACCTTTATCAAGAAAAGAATCATCCTTTAGATTCCCTAGTATAAAGTGTCGACCCCTAAAATAAATAAGTACCTAAGGCGTGAAGACTTGTGGTGTGTAAGCATAAAATTAGGCACAAAGGCATGCGAAAGTATTTCTCGAGAGGCGCTAAGGCTCATGCCCAAGAAGATGGATTCAAGACTTAGTAAGTTTTAGACAACAAGAAAAGATGCATGATGGAGCAAACCTTTAAAAGTGACCAGATATAGATGTGGATAAGCTATGGTGACTATGCGGCTCAAGGAAAGGATATTCCAGGCATCAATATGGTTATCATGGAAAGGATAAGGAGTTGAGGTTATTAAGGATAGCATAGCACATGCATGCTAAGGGCACTCAATGAGGAAAACACATGATGACATCCTGGTATGCTCATGGGTAGTGGTAGGAAATTATGGAATATCCCAGGTTTAAGGTAATGATGAGCGGTTAAGAGAAGATTCCCTCAAGTTCTTCATATGGATGATTTTTAGTAGGGTTTAAGAGAGAGATAAGTTAGTATGTATGTAGAGGTATGTGAGCAAATGAGAGCTAGGGAGGTAGATATATTGTGTAATGTGTAATGGTGATACTACTTCGTAATGTATTCTCCATATTATTCCAACTAGAACATTCCTAAAGATGAAACCTATTTTTGATGTAATGTTGAGTTACTATATTTTGACTAATGAATGTAATAAAGAGATTATGAAGCACTTATGTGATGGATCTTGATCTATGCATTTCCTTTATGTTCATGCACATGTTACTGGTTTTCTTGATGTTATTCATGATTTGATTCTACTTCCATTTAGTTTGATCATGTTATCTTATGCCAGTATGGTAGGATAGGAGTTAATGCTTATATCTTAATTCCAAGAATGGGTGCACTTATTTTTGGGTTGTGTTATATCTTCATGTTAAGGAAGAACATTCTCACAAAACTCACAAAAGGAGGGCTCAATTGCACTCGTGTGTAATCTCGAATGATCTTCCAAAATAATTTGGATGATATGGTGGCATGCCCATCTTATTAAAGCAAGTAGTAATTAGAGACTACATAAAGTGAGCTGATTTAGTTGGTTTATCGACCACAACTAAGATGACATCATGTTTATTCTTTGACATTGGAAACCCTTGCACAAAATCCATGTTGATTACCGCCACTTAAATTGTGGAATGTTATGGGGTAAAACAAAATTGGATATATATGTTCATCCTTGACTCATCAACATTCTAGAAAATGTGAAATTTACAATGTCTCTTTTCATCCCTTTCTAAAAATACTACTATTTCACATCAGCAAGCATCTTAGTCACTCCAAAATGTCTATAATAAGGAGCGTCATGTGAAATTCCTTTATCACTTTCATCCTTAAGTATTTTCTAATGGTACATACACTTAGTTCTCAAACCTTACTACCCTTCATTATCAAACTTGAATCCCTTGTACCTCATGTCATTCAAATCAGCAACAAGTTCTATTTGAACATGTTGATAATAGGAATCAGCCTAAATTTCTTTCTTAACCTCATCCTTGAATTCGGTTCTCACAGTTACTAGAGAATAGATGTGCTTCCTATGACTTAGTGCATCTACCACCCTATTTTCCTTACCTTTGATATAGCTAATATCAAATTCATACTGAGATAAGAAATCTAACCATCTTCATTGTCTTGCATTGAGGTTAGGTTGCATTAAGATGTAATTGTGAACAAGGAAAAGTTGCAAAAGCTATGAAAATGGGGTAAGAACACTTAAGAAAACCCAAAGCTATAAAAAAAAAAAATCAATGGACCATCATGATAAAAATAAGTAAGGATTCATCACTTTGCATGCATTCATCTTGAAGTAAACAAGAAAACCTAACATGTCTAGTTATCCTCTATTCTTGAAAACTTTGTAAATGAACCTAATAAAGATTTTAAGCAATCAATTTGTGATTATGAGAATGGGAGCTCACCATTAATGGCTAAAAATCCATATGGTTCTTCCCATTTACTCAAATCTTGAGTGTGTAGTGTAATAGAAAAACAAATAGCTTAATAAATAATGAAGAAAGCTCTTAACCCTAAACAAAATACTATAGTTTATGCTAGAAAGGAGGAAGTGTTCTTAGAAAATGACTTGGGGTAGTGGGGTATTTATAGTTTTCCATTTCAAGAATGGGAGAATTTTGGTGCATGTGGGACAAATGAATAATCCAAAAAACACTTTATGGCTTTATAAGAGGTTAAACATGCCTTAGGCTAGTTAATCTAGGTTTAGGCTAATTAATCCTAATTAGTGAGGAATTAGGAGCTTGAGAGGGTTGTGAGAGGTCTACTCAATCCAATGAAATGGATTGATATCCTAAGAAGCTGGTAGAAGTGGTTTAGAAGGATATTAGAAGAGGGTTTAGCTAATAAGAGGCTATATTAGCTTGATTAGTCAGTTACAAGAGGAATACGACCAAAAGGATGTCATAAAAGGAGAGTTAGATAGGCCTAATAAACGAGGTATCATCAATTTTCAAGTCGGAGGAGGATAGTTAGTGTAATATTAAGAATAATAATGCTTTGATCAAACTACAGGTGTCTACATTTCCCCTCTTTGGGGTGGCATAAGCTATGCCACTTCAAAGAAAGTAGATGAACAAAAATGACTACAAATTTTTTGAAGGAGTTGGAGAAAAATTAGTAGAATGAATGATGCCCCCTTGAGTGTTGATAGGGTAATGAAAGAGGTCGATCGATGATCAAAAAGAAGAAAATAGAAGGGATAGATCAATTGTAATCAAAGGTAGGTTATGCTACGTGAAAGGGAATAATAAGGAAGAAATGGGAAGAGGAATGGGCAGGTTTTCCTAGCGCAAGTGTTGCATTTGTTAATAGATCCTGTTAGAAATGTTTTAAGAGTGAGCGGTGAAGAGAGAAATGTATAATGATATAGCCTGTGTTTCCTTTGCTCATCGTCCAGGTCATACTAAATAAATAAGTCGATGAGGGGGGCTGCTCACTTGGAATGGTGAGGCACTAAGTGATTGATATTTATAGTGAAAGGAGTGTACGTAAATGTGGAGGAATAATGGTGAAGTTGAGCGTGATGGAGAGAGAAGAAATATAAAAAAAAGAAGGGGATATATTGAGCTATCGCAATCTAGTATTATGTAAGACAATATTCATTTCATCATATTGCTAAGAATATTCATCATTGGTCCTTATTAAAAATATAAGCATATGAAATAAGCGTAAAATGACATGAAAATCCAAGATACAAACAAATGTCCATTGCTAAAATGCCAACTCCATGCAACATACAAAATGCAATGCAATACGAGAAGTAAATAAGCTAACCTAACAAATACACACTCTAAAATCAACATTCAAGATAGTTGTACAAATATTTTGTTATTGAATTATAGTCCCAAATTTTTGTGAGGAATGACCAAGGTGAAAAAATGATGCCCCTCAAGAAAATTGTACATGCACGGGAGCGAGAATGGAGGACACTTGGGTCCTATGAAAAGTAGTGTGCACTACTGAAATAATACTAGGAAACTCATTGTGCAGCAGTACAAATGAAGTAAGTAGCTAAGATTTTGTAAATGATTGTAGAGTCAGATGATCCACGAGTCATTATTTCAAAACATGTGAAACACCAGCAAGATACAAGATGAGTGTCATGTGAGAGACACATTTCACTTGCAAATGAGATATTTACCAATTTTGTTTGTCAATTTTTACATTTTGAATGATTGTATGATTTTTGTAATTTTTAACATTTTTGATCGGTCAGAAGAATTTAGAAAATGGAAGATCACCCAAAAGCACAATGTGCGAAGTGACTCATGGCAAAGAAATGGTCAAGTAGAAAAATGAGCCTCGATGAGAAGAAAATGGGTTAAAAGTAACTTTTTTTGTTAATAAAAATAATCATCACAATGATGATTAGAAGAAGGAAGAAGGAGATCATTTCCGAGAACAATTAAAATTCCCTAGGAAGAAGAAACAAGTGCTACGTGATACTTAAGTGCCCTAGCGTAGTGAAAATTTAATTAAAAATTATTATTTAATAAAAATTATTATTACAACGGGTAGAAGAAGGTGCTAGAATGACCACGGTAGTTGAATTAAGCATTTCAGCCATCATGACGGGTGAGAGGTCATTGCGATGGGTTAAAATAACCCTATATACCCTTCTCAAGGGTAAATCATCATGGTTAGTTCATTTGTTACAAAGATCTTGAAAATTTTCACCGCTAGTGATTTGTGAGCTACGAGAGATATGGCGAAAGTGCAGAGGAAGACTAGACCTACAAACTAGCTTCAGGAGTACCTATGGGATAATGTCGATGGACCCTACGTGAGTGTCATATCGCTTCTTTTTCAAATTTGTCATTTAATGTTTTTTTAGCATTTTTAGGGTAGCATTAACGCATTTGCATGCCTTAGCAGCGCACAAGCATCATTCAACGTATTTACATGTTGGGAAAAATGTGTATGCGCATGCATACATGTCAAAAATGTGGGTAGGTGCACGATACGTGTTAGAAGGGATGTACATATATGCTCTGGGGTGAATTAGTGGATGCCTGCACATGCGTGCGCCAAATTATGTGCATGCGCAGTGTCATCTTGGATGTGTATATACTAGGAGAGGGGTTAGCTTAGGTGGGGAAATGGTTAGGGGTGTATGCATCAATATGGATGTGTATGTCATTGGGAAGTATGAGTAGGAATATTACGTGCGTAGGCACCAATATGGATGTGAAGGCATTCATAGGGGCACACAGTGTCCATAGGGTCACGCATGTGTTTAGAAGAAAGACTTAGCCAATTTTTTGATAAGTATAGAAGAATGTTGTCTAGAATTTTGTAGAAGAAAGTAGAAAGTAATACTTAGAATAATGAAATAGAAGAATATGGATAGAATTAAATCATAACAAGTGTATTTTATTTTTACAAAGATTATTTCCCATCTTACATACTAGAGAGTGGTATGGCCACATGACTACTATAGAGGCGAGTTTTGATGAGGAGGACAAGGAGATATTGGACATCCTGCTATATGTCACTGGATTAGATCACGTGGCCCGTATGCCACAGATTACCCTTGATCATGGCCTCTAGAAAGGCTTAATGAGAGGTGGCATAGTGAGATCTAGTGTTTTCATCTCCCAACCAGGAGATCACTATCACGTTGGAGGATGTATGGAGGATTTTGTGGGTTCCCATCTAGGGTCAACTAATTGAATATATGAGTCACCATACTGATATCACAGCCTATATTTTTTATCTATTCAGAGTTGAGGATATACCTCGCCGAGGTATGGCCATTTGACTACATTGGTGTATAGCAGACCAAAAGTTAGATTGGTTGGTGGTTTACTTGATGGCCTTTGTCAATGGCATTCGCTCACTAACAATACTAGTGCTACATTCCTACTTGGTCTCATTGGAGTAGTTCATGGATTGGTTGAAGGTGAGTGGTATTATTGGGGCCATTATATATTGGTGCATTTGTCATTGGGATCTTCACCTTATCACCTACTACCGTCGAGACAATGATAGGCCTAGCTATATTCTATGCAAATATGGGCACAGGACCACATATCCATTAAGCCGTCCCATAAGAGTTTTATGATCTTGTTCCCAAGAGGAGCCATCTGGGATGGGTTGGGTTCTAGCTAGAGATGATGTTCAACCTAATATGGGAGATACTTATCATTATCATCAAATGTTTGATGATCTATAACCAAACGCATATAGTATGGAGGCCTTATAGACATTTTCGAGTGGCGAGAGAATGGTGTAGAGCTCGGTGTGGCCATTGTTGATAATTTTATGTTTGGGAGAAAACATTATATCGAGAGAGTTATACAGAGTGGATAGATGCCAGTGGTAGTTTGGTACCATTCGGGATGTTCCACGTCATGATATGTGGTACACACGCATAGCCGAGAGGTTTTGATATGGGTCCTCATATTCATATGGATAGAGCTAGGGCCAACTATGAGCAGATGGTGCCAGTACCATGGGTACCATTGAGATAGGTTAGGGATATAGGGGTGATAATAGAGTATGCTCCATGGTACCATGTATTGATACCTCATCGATTGACGATTCCATGGTCAACCCGGGATGCAGGAATCATGCCACCTCCAAAGAGGTCATCGAGAAAGTGATAATGAGGATGAGGGAGGAGATGATGATGATGATCCCTTTTATGGTCAAAATCATGATGGGGGTGGGGGACAGGGTCCTCCACCATGTTAGCCACAAGAATAGGGTCTAAGGCCGAGACGAAGATAGGTATCTATGGCTCCACATATACGGCCTACCTTCAATTGGCATACCGGTAGCTTGAGTCCATATTCCTTTAAAACAGGTGCCATCACATATACATTAAGGTCCTCCTCCTCATGCCCTAGGGAAGCATATGGTTAGGTAGTAGGCTCCATTGTAGGGTTTTCCTCCTATTCCACCATATAATCTAGGGGGTGGCAGAGAGATGATGGATATATAGCTACGTTACAACATCAGTTACAATAGCCTATAGTATTTCAGCTTTAAGTGGCCGTAGACATAGATCAACTCAAAAATAAGGTGAAAGTTCTTACGATGAGCTAGATGAGGCTAGATCACAAGCCAGTTAGGGTAATGGTGCATATGGTGTCACTTGGTTCTATTAGATCCAACAAATGGCCGCTTAGAGTTTTCAAGTTATGAGCTTATTATAATAGATGTAGAGCACAGGTACATTCCATTACCACACAAGTGAGATCAGGCATAGGCCTAGGAGCGTGCTATGACTACAGCTATAAAACGGATGTCTACTACATTAACACAGATCGTGTGGATGTGGCTCGGGTTACAAGGGGAGCTATGGGATGCTCTACAATAGGCCTCTATGGTAGGTGGGATGACCTAGAGTTTTTCAATGTTATGAGGGATAGAGGTGAGGTCTCCAATTACAAAGTCACATATTACGAGGTAGTTCTTGAGGAGATGAGAGTGATACTTATTTGATCAGCTAGATGTGATAAGGTCTAGATCTAGATCCCGAGAGGACCTCTTGATCGAGTGAGATTAGTGTAGCAACCCACAATACAACAGAGAGGGTGGCGTGCTCTTCCTGGACCATCTCATCGGAAGCAACATCCCCCTCCTGGACCATAGGCCAAGTAGTCGGGAGAGGGTGAGATTAGTGGATGACTCTCCTTATTTATTGTATATTTGCTGAGATGTATATACCCTTGATGTATGTCTCTTATGAAGGCTCATTTTGATTGATGATGTATTATGTTGGATTATGCCTCTTGATGAAGCCTTATTTATGGAAGATTTTTGTATCGATGATGATGTATATGTTTTTGTGACAAACATTTCATACATGCATATGGACATTTGATGTTATCTTTGAAATGTTTTTATATGAATTATGATGATGATTTATGGATGGTGATGTATGATTTTATTTTTCATGTATGTAATCATGATGGATGTTGATGATGTATCATATGTTTTGATTTATGATATATCATTAGTTAATATCATATGTTTTATAATGATATGTTTGTTAGATTAGTACATAGGATGATACTTATGATATTGGTGTAAGGGGAGAGATTTTTGATCATGCGCAATCCTTATTTCCCCATTGATGATTCGGCATGTGATGATTAGCTTAGCATACATGCTTGATGTAAAAATTAGCATTTTTATTGATATATGATGTATAGATGATGTTAGTTGTGATGATATGATAGATGATAGATGTGATATATGTTATGATGGAAACAATTTGTACAATTAATTTACAAACACAACCTAACCAAAAATGGACACAAGAAAAATATTCACAAGTATACAAAATGAATTCAATGCAATAGTTAAGTAAAACTCAACTTAAGTAAGCAATTGAACTCAATTTAAACATACAACACAATGCAATGGAAACAAATCTAATGAACATACTACAATTATAAACAAGTATGCAAGATAAAATGAACTAAATGCAACAATTAAGTAACACTTAACCTAAGAAAATGGATTCAATTCAATGCATACAACATGCAACCAACACTCTACAAACTGACAACTAAAAGTAATCAAAATACTACTCTATTTTTGTGGGACAACATTGATATATTTTCTATTATTTTAGGCGTTATCTTGAAAGATAATTTTTCAAGGATATTATTCACATTAATTTTGGGATTTCTTCAAGACAATGTTATTATGCTTATGTTAGGCCATCCCTAGAGGGAGTTTTTGAATGTTTAGGTTTTGTAACATTTTATGAATGTTTTTGTGATTTTCTAAGGTCCTGCATTTTGAAAGTAATGTACAATGACAAAGAATTGTGAATGCCCACAGCGTGAGATGGAAATATATAAAGGAAGAATGCAAAGAATGTATGTTCAAGAAATTTCTAATGAAAAGGTACCCCAAAGCATTAGATGGGAATATACAAAGGAAATTCCTTCACGTAGAAACAAGAACAGATGAGTCAAATCATGGGATTGCAAGAGAGGTTTAGTAGGATTCCTAGATTTGATAGGGAAACTAATCCTATATAGAAGTCAGAGTTTCCCATCCAGATGTGAGAGTATATTACAAACAAGTAGTCTTCCTAGCACGAGAAACTAGTTTTCACTTAAGGACTTGCCTAATGTGCCACAATTGTGTGGTTTTCACACTTGGATGACTTGTTTTCTTTTTACTATTTTCTTGATTTTTTATTTTTTTACTTGTTTTTTCTCACTTTTCCAAAGAATTTCTTATTCAAGCATAGAGGCACTTGAGGTGCATTGCATTCATCAGTTCCTTTAATTCCTCACCATCTGAGTGAGCTATCTTATATTCCCCTAAACCGTACTTAGCAACCACAACATATGGCCCTAACTAGTTGGCTTCAAACTTTCCTTTCTTTTATGTCTTTAACAATGTTTTTGGTTCTCTTTCAAGATGGTATCACCTATGTAAAAATAATGAGGTATGATCCATTTATTGTATCCCCATGATACTCAATTATGCTAAAACTTTAGGTGATTAAGTGCTCTCACATGCTTTTCATCCAAAGTAGCTCTAACTCTACCAAATCGAGATACCTTGTAGTCTTCGTCTTTATCTAGATTTTCCTAGAGAGATATTCTCATGGAGGGAACCTTAATTTCCAAGGGTATGATGGCTTCTTTGTCATAGACTAATGAAAATGGAGTAACACCCGGTAGGGGTGTGTATGGAGGTTTGATACACCCATAGGGTGGGATGGTTTTGTAAGTGCCAACTACGACCAATCTTACTAACCATTTTCTCCATGATTCAAACAAGGGTTTTATTGGTGGCCTATGCTTTTCCATTACCTTGAGGGTAATAGGGAGTGGACCACTTGATTTTGATTTGGAAGCATTGGCATAACTCTTCAACCATCTTGTTCTTGAAAGATTTACTATTATTTGCAACAATGGCGGAGGGGATGTCATAACGACAGATGAGATGATTCATTATGAACTTAGATATTTTCACACTAATTACGTAAGTGAGAGGCACAACCTCTACCCATTTAGTGAAGTACTTGGTGGTGGTGATAATGTGGGTATGACCATCTGAGGAAGTAGGAGTGAGCTTCCCTATGAGATCAAGTCCCCATTTAGAAAATGACCACATAGTCACTGATGGTGCAGTAAATCTTGTGCTAACACATGTATCAAATTTCCATATTTTTGACATAGTTCATATTTCATGATGAAGTTGAAACAATCTACTTCCATGGTAGGTCAATAATAGCCTACTCTTAAGAGTTTCTTAGCTAGGACCATGCTGCTAGTATGTGAACCATAAATACCACCATGCACTTCTTTAATAACATGGAATGATTCGGTAATATTCAAAGAATGTAGCAAATTATCATCGTAGCCATGATGATAGAGTGTGCCTCCTAAGAGGGTATAACAAGCTATACGGCGGATAAGGGATTTTCTATCGATATGGGAAATGTTTGGGGAAACATGTCATCTTGTAGATAATTAAATATGGGATCATACCAAGGTGAGAATGGACCAACAAATTCACATGCCAAACAAGATTCTGACATGTCATATGCAGGTATTTGTAAATGCTCCACAAATAATGGAATTTAATTTGTATGAGGTGGAATGCATAGTAGAGATCTAATTGTATCCATTTCATCTTTTGATCTATTATGTGATCTTGGCCTTTGCTCAAAGACAACCTCCACAAAGTATTCTTTCAAGGTCTCAACCATTTTCTTGTATGGAACAAGTTTTTCATCTTTGACCTTATATTCATCATTAACTTTCTTAATGATTAGTTGGGAGTCACCAATGACTCGTAGCTATTAGATATTCTAGGTGATAGCTAACTTAAGGGTGGAAATGAGTGCCTCATACTCTGCAACGTTATTTGTATAAGGGAATATCAAATATAATGCTCACGAAAAAAACTTCTCCGTGGGGAGTGATGAGTACCACTCCACTCTTGATTCATGAAATGTGAATGATTCGTCAAAGTGGACCTACTACACAACGTATTCTTTGATATACATTATGGATGCATCTTGTAGATCCGGACACAATGGTTTCATTCTTGGTAGGAGCTTCAAACTAAGCTGATCTTCAATACCTACCTTTTCGAGATACTTCTTGACAGTAAAATCAATGTAAAATTCACTAAGGAGAATGATCTAATTAGCCATTCGTCATGCAAGGGTGGGTTTGGATAAGAGGAACTTGAGGGTGTCAACCTTGGATATTAAATTGGTTTTGTTGTTAAGGAGGTAATGACAAAGTTTTGGAAAGTAAAGACTAATACTACAACTACCACTATACATCTGAATTAAATTAGGCTTTCCTACCTTTTCCTGTCATTCTCGATTCCATACATGCATCTACCATGCATCGACTCGATTACCAACTACAACCTTTTGGTGTGTAAACTACTTCACCGACCACTGACCTCCTCACGTGTGTATCATGCACCGAAGTACATCCACCTCTATGCCTTATACCAAGTAGTTATCCATGCCACTACCTACCTCACATTTCCATGCATGCTCATTAACTGTACGTGGAATTTCCCTTTGGCATCATCCTTATTATCACCATTCTTCTTATAACACCTTATCACCTTTTTCAACAACCAACATCACCATCAATATGTGCACCTCTAGTACTTTAGGTATTTTAAAATATCAACTCCTCTCATGCACTCTTGCTTTCCTTCTACCCCACACTAAATGTATGTGCGGTCCTCTACACATGAACTACATATATAGTAATTAGAAAGCGCACGTAAATGCACTTATGATAACAAAACACAGACTTAAATTGACAAGGCATAGAATGTTGAAAGGAAACACATATAAAGGGAATGTATTAAAGGAATTCTAAGCTAATGGAAATAATGGTTTATTACAAACACCAAGAAGACTTCTTTATAGTAAGGCTTCAATCTACTCCCATTGAAATAAGCAGGCAACTATGACCCATCTAGTGCCTGTAGGCGACATGCACTGAATCAAGTATGTAAGTCACAACATACAGTCCCAACCAATGCACTTGGAACTTTCAGGATGGCGCAAAAACTTTGAATCATATAAAAGTACCATTTGTCCAACTTCAATCTACTTATTCTTAATATTCCTATCATACCATGCCTTCTTCCTGGCCTTTTCCATCTTCTACCTCCACCAAGCAATAACATGCCTTTTATCCCACTACATCATTTTATCAATGTGCTCTTTAAGTTCTTGCTCATCATCCAATCCTCCTTCACGCATAATACACATGGAAGGTAACATGAATTCCACAAGTAGAATGGCTTACTATGCCAAATTGTTCAATCTTTTGTAAGTTTTTCTATATGCCCAAAGTACAACAAAGAATTTATCATCCCAATACTTTCTTTCAACATCACAAATATTTTTAATGTATTGCCCAATATCTTGTTGAAAGTTTCAACATTGTCATTTTCTTGTGGGTGATATGGCATTGTTTTATGTTGACTACCATAAATTCGGAAAGAGTATCCTAATGGTCTCATTAAGAAAATGAGTGCCCCTATCACTTGTCAAACTTAGTAAACATCCATACCTATTGATTATGTTCTCCCATAATAATATTTCTACTGTAGATGTCGTGTAATCCTTTGTAGGTACTTCTTCTTCCTACCTTGTAAGATAATCTATACAAGTTATAATGTAGCGTGATCCAATCCTATGCGATGGTGGGGAAATAGGACCCAAAAATTCAATTTCCCATTTTTCAAAAGGTTCGCACTAGCAATAGGCCTTAAAGGCATTTCATCTCTATGCCTAAGATTTCCAAGGCATTGACAATGGTCACAAGCCTTATAATATTCTATACAATCCTTATAAATTGTTTCCCACCAAATTCCTACTAATATAATCTTGCGCATGGTAGCATTTCCTACATAACTTCAGCCTACAATATCACCATGAGTTTCCTCCATAATAGTAGTACACTCATGCTCAAGTACACACCGATGCAAAACCTCATCATGACCTAGCTTGTATAAATCTCCACTAATTAACATGTAGGGTGTGGCAAGTATAGAAATTTGTTTCTTCTCCAAAGCCTTCATCCCTTTAGGTGCCACACCTATTGACAAAAATACAACAATATCCTCTAAATTAGAGGGTGCATGGTTCAACCAAAAAGATGGGCATTCGGATTGTATCATCAATGCTTTGTATGTTCTCACCTGAGTTAATCATTGATAAATGATTTGGTATGGAGTTACTCTTTCCTGGCTTTACCACTATTGTAAAGTCAAATTCTTGGAACAAGAGAATCCACCTACATATGTGCCCTTGAAAAATGGGCTTATTGACCAGATATTTAAGGACCATATGATTAGTATAAAATATGAATGGAGTTTCCAACAAATATTTCCTAAACTTGTGTAACGCATAAATCATGGACAATGATAGCGCGCTCGTAGTTGAATATTTCTATTCAACCAGGTTAATTTCCTACTTAAAGAAAATAAGATGATCAACAATACCCTCTCCAGGATGGGCTAATACCATGTCAATGGCCATGCTAGAGGCATCCACATGCACATGGAATGGTTTTTTCCATGAAGGAAATCATAGAATAGGCGCAGAAGTAAGTCTTTCCTTCAATGTCTCAAATGCACATTGTTGCGCCTCATCCCAATGGAACTTTCCCTTACTCTTCAAAAATTCCTCTAAGGGCATGACTATCCTAGCATAACCCTTAATAAAATTTCTGTAATAACTTGTGTGCCGTAAGAATCCATGCACCTCAATCTAGTTAGTAGTTTCCTCTAAGCCCAAAAAAAAGCTTAACCTAAATAGGATCTGCAACCAAGCCTTCTTTACATATGATATGTCCCAAAAGAGTTCCAAAGGGTGTAGAAAAGATGCACTTCTTGATGTTTAGGAGATTCTCAACTATCGACACCTCTCAAACATAAGTCTTAAATTATCACAATGATATTTTACTAGTCCATAAACTATCTAATCATCCAAGTAAACTTACAAAGAAATATGAATAAATTCCTAGAATTCTTGCACAACAATACACAAAAAGACTGCCAAGTGCATTATTCAATTCAAAAGGCATAACCATGTATGTAAAAATCCCCATTACTGTGGTGAAAGTTATCTTTTCTTGATCTTCCTTACCAATCCTCATCGATGATATCCATAAAATTCATCGGTGAAGGAGTAGATCTTGCGCCTTATAACGCATTCCATGATTTCCTAAGTAAATGGTGTGGGAAAGGGATCTATTATACATGAAACATTCAACTCCTTATAATCCATAGAAATCCTTATCCTTCCATATTTCTTTATGCTTATCACCATAGGGATAACCCATTTTGACTCCTCAATGGGCTCAATGATTCCAGATTTCAACATTTTATCAATCTCTTCCTTTACCTTGATACAGATTAGGATTCATCCTATAAGGCCTCTTACTAATCGTGCATGCATCGCCATTTAACTTGATCCTCATCTCACCAAAAAGTGATATACCCCTTTTAACTAATGATATCCTCTAGGGAATAAGTCCTGAAAGTCATACAACAACTCAATTATTTTGGCAACCTCTAAGTTAGACCAATAATCACCAATGATGGCCTCTTTAGGTTCTACATATGTCCAAATATTGACCTTATTTATTTTCATAGGCTCATGATAAGAATGTTCCTGCTAATCAGTAGTGTCCAAGACCTTGTGTGTACCCATACATGACTAGCATCCAAATTATCTACTTCCTCATCATCAATCATGTAAACCAGTTTACCTTTTTCTTTTTCTAACCAAGCATGCCCAAGTTGTTCTTCATTTGTCTCTTCTTCTTCAAAGTGCATGTTGTCAATTTTTTCCCTCTTGGATAAAAATTGGACAACACCTAGAGGACCACACTTCCTATGAACACTAGAAAAAAATGATCAAAAATGAATAAACCAATCCTAAGGGGCCTTAGTGACATTTAATTACCCTCATGGTTCAAGAGAATAGTGGAAATTCAGATATTTCAAGGCTAAGTGTGAAAATGCCCAGGATAGGAGTTTTGAGCTCAACTAGCTCGATGAGTAGTTTCTTTGAGCTGCTCGATGAACTAAAGGATAAATTGTAGGATCTTGGTTCGAGCCTAAGGATTATATATGTCGACCAAGTTTTGTCATGGTGGAGCATCAAAAAGGTTGGAGACTCGGTTTGAATATAGAAGATGGAACTCGATGCATGTCAGGGGTAAAAAGACTCGAGTTTCTCTAGAAGGGCCATTTGGTTCTGTGATAATGTCAAGTTGAGCTTGAGTTTTCAAATTTGTAGCTCATCAAATCCATAAAGGAAATGGTCATCGAGTTCTTCATGGTGTGCCACCTAGGAGTACAAATCTCGTATAAAGAGTCGTGGAGACATATGTGTGACCGAGTGCAACATTAAACCTACCCCATTGAATTATAGAGAATGATCTTGGCCTAGAATAGGAGACATGAAGTTTGATTTCTTATTAGGTGGTTATGTGAGTTTGATGTCGCAATAATGTTGAGCCAAGTTGTAGGAGGCTGATTAGTGTTTAAGAGCTCGATGTCGGTAGAAGAGTTTTGAAGGGAGCCGAGTTGGGGAGTTTTGGGGGCCCGGACTTTAAGAGGCCAATTTCAAAGAACTTAGTGGTGGAGTCAATGTCGGGACCCGAGGGATGATGTTACCAAGTATGCGGGGATCATGGAATGTTGGACCATGTGGGTGGATGAGCTGAGGTAGAAATCTAGGTGGGGAAAATTTTGGGTCTCTTACCGGTTGAATTGGCTGAACGGTGTCAAAATTCCACATTAAGTCTTCACCATGGGAAATTTCTAGGGAATTTTTAAGGTTGCGGCCATGGTGGAAATAACTATATGGCGTGCCAAGCCAAAAATTCCATATGGGAGATTCAGGTAAGCATTACCACGGAAGAGATTATAATGACAAGCCAATATAGAAATTCCTCTCATGGGGCTAAGTTTGAAGCTCCCAAAGCCTAATTCAATGAGAATACAAAATTGGTTCAGTGGGAAATGTTTGAGTTGGAACCAACTCAAGTTTTTGGCAGTGGAAAACAAAATTAAAATTCCCGCACTCATTGGAATTACAGAGATCAGTGACCAAATGGCCAAATGGAACTTTGACTATGGCTAACCAAGAAAAATGTCCCACAACACGGGGATTCATGTGAGCATGGCCGACGGGGATTTTGACGATGTCAAGCTAAGTTGATATTTTTCGCAAGTGGGAGAAATTTAACCAATCACCATGGTGGAAATTTCATAATGGCAAGCCATCATGGGGCTTCCACGCAAAGAAGAAGTCCGAGTTAGTTACTGATTCACTAGGAGAGTCATCCGAGAGAATTGAATGCACGAGAGAGTGGTGTGAAGTAGTTAAGGTGGCACTAAATTTTTGTAAGAAGGATCTGGGGTGGAACACTATGGATGACCAACATTGGAAGTTTTGTAAAGCATACAAACAATGTGCAAGATTGATTCTAAGCTCATGAAGTGAAGACATTTTTTGAACAGGAAGGGAGGATCAATTTTGGAAAACCCGAGTCGCGAAGTTCTACATAAGCTAACTTGGGAAACCATCGTATGGGTAAGGAATATAATGATCTAGACACTAGGTATCAAACCGTTATGGAACCTACCATATGGTTTCGAACGAGTTAAGGGACATGCTTGATCTGCAGCTAAGACCGATCATCCATCATGTCAACCAAGCTCACTAGACAGAGATTGAAATATTTAAGTTGTTGATTGGTTCGTTTAGGATCTCATGTTAATCGTGTCAAATCTTGGGAAGAATACATTGCAGATAATGCACGAGGAGGAGCTCATATTTGAATTTTAATTGACCATCAAGATGAAGTTTGTAGAACTCGATAACTTGAATCCATGAGAAGGTTTCTCAACGCGAGGAACATAGTGGGTGGTCATAATGAATGGGTGAACATGAGGAAATCGATCGTTCCATGTTAGAATAGTGTTTCGAATTGGCTCGATGTTGAATTCATGGGAGATGGACAGGAGATAGCTCATGTCATCAAGTTATGGAATGAAAATCAATCGATTATTTAAATGATTAGTAATGGGAGGCTTTAGTAAGATCAAAAGCGTATGTATGCGGTGGGCACTCGGGTTATAGTTAATGTAAGGGAAAGATGGGCTCACTGAGTTACCTTATTGGGTACACCGAGTTGATCTAGAATGGTGTGTGGCGATCATCTATGGGCTTGAAGGTAAGACTCATTGGGTTTGGCTCAATCATTGAAGTCAGAGTGATAATGTGAGGAAGATGAAAGTCTTCACCATGGGAAAGTTTTATGAATTAACGAGTCAAGTTTAAATAAAGATAGGTGTTGATCAAAGAATACTTGTTAGAGAACACACAAGGAGTTAACATGGGAGAGAAGGCTAGGATCAAGGGCACGGTGGGATAGTAAGGACCGTGCGTGGAAGGAAATTTCAACATTCAAGACTTATCCGATTTTGAGCATGACGACCTATTTTTAAAATATGGCTTGCGGAACACACCAATGATGCAGAGATGTGTGCGCCATGCATTATCTATTTTTAGAGGATAAAATTGAAGCATTTTGTTTGGAGATGAGCTAAGAATAGGATTGAAACTTGATTGATCTGTAAGAGGTCTATAGATAACATACTTGCATATGGGGCTATGCCTATGAACGGCATAAGCGTTACTATTAATAGCATGCGGCATATTTCTGGAATAGACAAGAGGTGAAGGGAAAGTCCCCACCCTATATATATGATGTGAGGTACATAGTGGTAATATATTAGTGTGAGGGATGTATGGAGGTATAGAGATATACACATATGAATGAATTACTGTATTAGACCCATATGCGCATTGGTATAGATTAACATTATTGTAAGGATATTCTGTGTTTATTAATAGATGGAAGATATTGGCTGAACCTAAGTGTCATTCTTGTGTGGAATTAAGTAGTACATGTTATTGATTCAATCATGATTACTATTTAAATCTTGTTCTGTCATAGATCTAAATGTAGCATACATTATAGAATGATAGATTAGTTATGAATCTATATGTTTCTTCCTTCATCACACTAACATCATCTTGCTACAACAACCTATAGAGGGATCACAGGTACCTTTATGCACTTCGGGTGAGTGCTTAGTCACGCCGACTAATGTGTTGGTGTAACTAGGAGTTATTTGGTAAATTCTAGGCTGTAACATTGGTTCCATTGCTTGGGACCTCTTTTTAGTCATTTTCAAGATGGTTCGCAATGAAGACATACCGGTTAACTCTAGTAAGTATTAAGGAATGGATACATGATTTGGAGGAATAATATGCATGGTGGTTCAAAAGTAGTGGATCCGAGTTTAACACATGCACTTGGGTAGAAACGAGAATCTATATGACAACTTATATGATATTTTTTTGTCATCTTTCTAGTAGAACCATACAATCGGCTTATTGCTTTTGCATCTCGGTGGAATTGGAGGTATCGCACACTTGTCTCAGACACAAGAAGAATTTCAGGCCCTTTATGATGTTGATCGATCTAGACTCACTTTGTGGATACGTGGTGTTCTAAATAGTCATATTCGGAATATTCAATTTCAACGTACTCTTACCCAGAGGTAGTTGAATTCTAGTTTTGTAGTATCCAAGAGAAGCATATTTGTAAGGTATTCGATTTGGTGATCAATATCTTGATGGTAACTTTGAACATGGAGAGTAAAATGATGGCTAACTAAACTTCACCAAGCGCGAGGGTAGGAACAAGTTTGGTGAAAGATGGTAGACCTAGCGGCATAGGACGCAGAGGTAGAGAGAGAGAAAAGATGGCTTAAGTATAATGAGGTGCGCGAGAGGAGATAAAGAAGCAATGTTCGATCTAGAAAGTATGGCATTGATGAGAGAGATGACTCATGAAGGATTTATAGCTCATGTAAAAGATGTGGAGCCAGAGCATGAGGAACTCCCTCATCTTGGAAAACATGACAAATATCCCCCCTCGGCCTCACATAGAAGTGCGCTAGTAGAGACTACCTAGACCGCGGGTGCACATCTTAATCCACCTAGTGACCTAGCCCTTGTGCTTGGTTTTCCAGTATCTAGTACGATAAGTAACCAATAAGCTAACTTGGGAAGTAAGAGAGCGAGGAGTAAGTACATCGATGGTAGGATAGAAAACTTCAATGATATTTGGAGGAACATCCTTAGGCGCATCATCCACATAGGGTGTGAGCATGCAGAATGTTGGATTCACCACTAGAAGTGGAACTACCTCACAGACTGTAGGGGTCCAATATAGTACTACTGTCAGAACATAGAGGAGTACATCTACATGTCCTGCTTCCCAACGGTGGAGGATCGGGGAGGTATAGGTAGTTCTAGTTTGGTGAATCTGATGGTTACGGAGGCATAGGGAACACATGAGGTTCTAGATCAAGTGGTCAAGGTCCGTAGCAACCACAAAATATTTATATGGAGATGTCTCTTCATCTTCCAGAGTATAGAGGTATAGAGGATGCTACCAAACATGTGCATATGTGTGAAATCTTGTGGCGTGCTAAAGGGATCACAACTTCAGTGAGCATAAGGCAAGTCAATTTGCTACTACATTACAGGGACATGCACACAACTAGTATAGGAAGTTTGAACTGATCAAACTTGCGTCGATTATGCAACATTGAAATATGCTTTCTTGAAATAGTTTCATATCCACAGGTTTGGGAAAAAGAGTATAAACACGCTCAAGGATATCAAGCAAGGCACTCCGAGAGTGTACGTGAGTATGATTCTCATTTTAAGACACTTCTATCTAAGATATCTTATGATATTCACACTATCCAACATGCAAAATGGTTTGTTGGAGGATTGATTACACCATTTAGAAGGGTGTTGTCACATAAGACATACATTGATCCATGTGAAGCACTAGAAGTAGCTTTGCATGTTGAGGCAGTTGGGAGCATTAACACTAGTGTTAGTCCATTCTTAGAGGCACAAATTGCAGCTATGGCAAAGTAGTTAGAGAATCTATCAGTAAATTCAGCCCATGAAACGTGCTCAGGAATTTGGTGTACAAATTGTGAAGTGGAAGGTCACACCAAGGATAGTTTCCCTCACAGATCTGTACACTCATTACTATTGGATTGTGAGATCTATCATTTGAATCATGATGCTAGTCACTGTCCTTTATTTACAGTGTGCGATAAGGAAGAATGTATCTTAATTTTGTAAGATTTGCAGGTCCACAACCATGATCTAAGGATTGTCAGTTGATTGGTCAGATCCAGGATGTTATAGACATTGGGGTACAATAGACAAGTGTAACAGATAATTCTAAGGGTAAGAATTGGCACTAGGATCGGGATCATAATCAAACACGCTATTACGAGGGAACGAGGGGCATTTTATAGGAGGTCATGGAAGGGGACATGAATATTGTGGTGGATATGGGGATGAGGTTGTGGTGGAGGAATAGGTGAGTTCCCTCATGGAACATGTTATATGTGTGGATATCCTAACCACTATAGGTGTGAATGTCCTCATAATATTGCCACGTTCTTTCTCGCGGGAAGAAGCATAGATATGAAGAGTTTACGGACTTATATGAGCATCCGAGTAAGTAGCATAATCAAGAAAACAAAGGCCTTGGGAAGGTTAGAATCCAGCGTATGGTAAAAGATCAGTGGATGCCCAAGATAGTAGAAGGAACCGAGGCATTGACAATGAAGATTACTACACACGTTGAAGTGGCACGCGTAAGAGAAAAATTGCACGAAGCCTACGATCACCGAGGAGGAGGTTTTGCATGCAAGGTACCCATATCTTGCTCATCAGAAGGAGGTTTACCAGGATACCATGGAAGTGCTAAGGAATCTTCATAGTGAGATATAGTACTTAAAGGAGCATAAGAAATCATTAGAGACAGTCAAACTGATATCGATAATCTTTGAGAAGTGTGAGAATGTTGTGCTAGGAGAGCATTATCCCGCTATTAGGAAGTTGGTTAAAGGGAACACTCGTGTTCAAGTTTTGAGACTGGATGATAGATCCTGCATGGAAATATTCCCTACGATAGCATTGAATATGACAAGGAAATTACTCTTA
Organism: Taxus wallichiana var. yunnanensis; assembly: GCA_018340775.1. Lineage (NCBI taxonomy): Eukaryota > Viridiplantae > Streptophyta > Pinopsida > Cupressales > Taxaceae > Taxus > Taxus wallichiana. The sequence continues at coordinate 713,123,611 of CM031243.1, forward strand.
CGAATGTTGTTTTGGATGGGTGGTACATTGAGCAACATATTGATTAATACAAGTGTGGAAGTAAATGTGCTTAAATTAGATGCATGTGTACAAATGGGGAGGCCTCTGTTGCAGCCATCATATAATGTGTTGTTTATGGAAAAATAAACTAAGGCCACTCCCATAGGAGTTTTGAAGGATGCATCTATAACCATCTGAGGGCCAAGTTCACTAGGGATTTTGAGGTATTAGCACTTGCGAGAAGCAGACAATTTTCCATCCTTGCTTGGACGCCCTTGGTGTTATTTGAATATCTTGACTTGAGATTCAATAGGGGTATATCAGCTTTGAGAACAAGGAGGAAAGGGTTATGATACCATTTGACCAGATGGGAAGTCTACACCATATGTTGAGCCTCTCGGTGAGGAGGATTTAAGCCCTGAATTTATGTATGCGATATTCAAGACCCAGAGGTCAATGAGCCATCAAAAGAAGGCATCATATATTGGGAGGATTCTCATTCTATTAGTGATACTATGAGTATTTCTTGTGACAATTGGGCTCATGGTACATATGAATTAGTAGGGAAAGAAGTAAAAGCACGGTTATGACGTAAGAATGGACTTTTTCGGTCCGATGGATAGGTAGCACAGTGACCTTAGTATACTGAGGGTAGAAGATCTTCTTGCATTTTTACAACCATGAAAACATAATGGAATGAGATCAAATTAAGAGAAGATCTATGTTAGTATATACCTTGTGTGGGACACTAAGATTGGTGGGTAGTCCATAGAGATAATATTATAGAATGGGAAGAGATTGGAATCACCCTATCTATTAGGTTTGTAAGGAACAATGCACCTATGCAAATCTACACTTATCATGGTGATCAACCTATTCAACATCACATTCAGTAGTGTGAGAGACTCTAGACAGCAGGACATGAAGCATTACCACCTTCACTCTGGGTGCATAGATTGTACTCTATGTTACAAGGATGTGCATGTGCCTAGTATGTATATGCAGAACTACATCGAGAGACTAGAAACTGAAAAAATTTGACTGCAGGATGATCCAAACCTTTGACTACTTTTCTTCTCAACCTCCAATAGAAGAGGCATTAAAATTTATCAAGCACTTAACCATGGGAGATAGTGCAAAAGTAGAAGAGCATATTCAGGAATTATTTGGTGAGGAGACAGAGTGCGGACATTTTGAAAAGGAAGAAGAAATGGACTTCATACTACTTGAACGCACTTTCCTTGAGAAAGAGAAAGGAAAGATGGTTTACATCGTGGATGATGAGGAAGTTGAGAACCTAGATATTGAACATTCACAAGGGGTACACGAGGTCTTAGAAAGTGCAGAAAAGGATACGTGCACCTATCATGAACCCATGAAGACAAAGAAGGTGAATATAGGTTTGGAGGTTGAGCCTAAGGAGGCCATAATTAGAGACTACTGGTTAGACTCAGAGGTAGCAAAGATCATTGAGTTACTCAGGGATTATCAGGAAATATTCCCTCGAGGGTATCATGAACTTAAAGGCGTGCATAAATCACTTGGGGAAATGAAGATAAAGCTTAAGGACAGTGCATGCCTAGTTAGAAAGAGGCCTTACAGAATGAATCCTAATTTTTATGAAAAGGTAAAAGAAGAAATTGATAAAATATTGAAATCTGGAATTATCAAACCCCTTGATGAGTTAGAATGGGTTAGCCCAATGGTGATCAGTATCAAGAAGGATGGAAAAATTATAATATGTGTGGACTATAGGGAGTTGAATGTTGCATGTGTCACCGATCCATTCCTACACCATTTTCGAGGAAATACTAGAAGGTGTTGCAGGGGCACAAAATATAATCCTTTACAGATGGGTTTTCCGGGTATCATTAGCTTAGGATTTCTTAGGAGGATCAAGAAAAGACAACATTTAATACTGAATGGGGAATTTTTCCTATCTTTGTGATGCCTTTTGGATTGAAAAATGTGCATGTTGTATTCTCACGCATAGTTTTCAGGCATTCAAAGATTTTATTCACAACTTCTTATAGGTCTACCTAGATGATTGGATAGTATATGGGCTTGTGAAAGATCATTGTGACAATCATGTACTTAATGTTTGAACGGTGCAAATAGTTGAGTATCTCTTTGAACATCAAGAAGTGCATATTTGCTACACCATTTGGAATATTGTTAGGACATATAATCTATAAGGAAGGTTTTCTCGTTGATCTAGCTAAGGTTGCAGTCATTTTAGGCCTAGAAGTGCCTACCAGTCAAAGTGAGGTGCACGTATTTTTAGGTCATACAGGATATTATAGAAAATTCATCAAAGGGTATGCCAAAATTGTTGCACCCTTGGAATAATTACTGAAGGGGAAAGGTAAATTTTATTGGGGAGAACCATAATACCGTGCATTTGAGATATTAAAAGAGAAACTTACTACCGTGCCCATTCTACGCTTTCCCTCATGGGATAAACCATTTCATGTGCATGTGGATGCCTCTGGCATGGCCATTGGTGCTATGTTAGCTCAACCTAGAGAAGGTATTATCGATCATCCAATTTGTTTTTCTTGACTCTGATGAACATAGTTATACAACTACGAACATGAAGCTTTGTCCATGATATATGCATTGCACAAGTTTTGACAATACTTGTTAGCAACACCATTTGTGTTTTATACGAGATCACATGGCATTGAAGTACTTGGTAAACAGCCCATCCTACAATGGTGCATATGCGAGATGGCTACTCCTATTTTAAGAGTTTGATTTCATAGTTACGGTGAAGCTAGGGAAAAGAAATTCGAACCGGACCGTTTATCTAGAATCAACTCATGAGAGGAAGCATAAAAATTGAAGAAACCATGCCGAGATGCACATTTATATAGGTTACAACGTGTGCCATCAGAATTAGAAGACATTGCTATCTTTATACAAACTAGTATAACACCAGAAGGAATGAAGGCATTAGAAAAGAAACAACTTTCTATACGCACGACACCGTTTATGTTAATCAGTGGTGACCTCTATAGGTTAGGAAGATATGAATTATTACATCGTTGTGTATTATAGCATGAGTGCAAGGATATTATGGAAGAATCTCATGGTGTTATTAAGGGGAGGCCATTATGGGGTGATGAAATTGCCCGAGAAGATCCTACTTGTTGGATTATGGTGTGAGACATTGTATAAAGACCGTAAAGAATATTGTAAGGCATGTGATCATTGTCGATTGCCTAGAAAACCAGGGTAAAGAGATGAGATTCCTTTGAGACCAATTACTAGTGCCGAACCATTTGAGAAATGTGTCATTGAATTTGTAGGACCTATTTTTCCGATTGCATGCGTAGGAATGGATCACGGTATATCATTACTTGCACATATTATCTCACACGATGGGCATAAAAAAAAACCTAAAAAGGATTGTACAATAGCTTCTGCTACAATAGCTAGGTTTCTATGGGAGAATGTTCTTATAAGATATGGATGTCTTTTAAGCTTGACAAGTCATGGGGGTACGTACTTTTTGAATGAGACAATCGGGATCATATTAGATGAGTTTATGGTTACACACCATAAAACTACACCCTACCATTCTCGGGAAAATGGAGCTAGCTAAGGCTTTCAACAAGATTTTGAGTAAGACTTTGACAAAAATTTGTGATGTTGGAAGAAAGGATAGGGATGAAAAAGTGTCAGCTTTTCTTTGGGCATATAGAACAACTTATAAGTGATTAAACAAATCCACACCATTTCAGGTGGTGTTTAGTGTGGAAGCCATTCTCCCTATAGAATTTAGGTTACCTTCTTTGTGCATTATGCGCGGCTGGAGGTCTAGTTGATGAATAGGATTTAAAAGAGCGTATCGAGAAGATGATTCAACTAGATGAGAGAAGAGACATAACACGATGGATTTAGAAGTAGGAAAAGGCTAGGTAGAAGGCATGGCATGACATAAACATAAGGGATAAGAAGTTTGAGATTGGACAAATGGTACTTATTTATGAATCTAAGTTCTTGTGCCATCTTGGGGCAAGCTCAAAGTACACTAATTGGGGTTGTATGTCATCACTTACATACTTGAATCAGGTGCTTTCTAGTTAGAAGCACATGATGGAACATGGCTACCGATTACTTTAACGGAGTAGCTGAAGCCCTAATATAAATAAGACTTCTTGGTGTTTGTAATAAGGTAGTATTTCCATTTAGATTAGGTTTCCCTTCCGTATTTCCTCAATGTATTTCCTTCATTGTTGCTTTATGCTTTGTCAATTTAGTTGTTCTTGTGTAAAACACGCTTGCGTGCATGAAGCTAATTACTATGTGAAGAATGTTTATGCCTGAGAGGACTACACATAACTTTAGTGTGGGGTGGTTGTATTTATCTAAGTAAAATACTGTGGGAATTGAAAGGTGAAAGAAATAAGCTGATATGGTTGTGCTTTACATGAAAAGAAGATTGCTTCTCAAAAGTGACCAAGGATGGAGATGAATGAAAGGATAATATAACGTGAGGTAAGTGGAGGCCATGATAACTACCAAGAGAAGGTATAGTGACGAGGTACTCGGGCGTATGAGGGTGCACTGTTGAAGAGAAGTCTGTGATTGTAGAGGGTAGGAAGGCATGCTAGAAGGTTATAGCTTGGGCGTGAAGATGTACCGCGTGGAAAGAACAAATTTGGTCGAGTAAATGAGAGGATATTTGGTAGGTGAAGGAGAAATAAAGGCATTAAATTTTTTAAAAATTATATAAGGATGGGATGCATATTCATTTTTATCACTCCAACTAAGAGAATTTGAGGAAAGAGCCAATTGTGAAGAGTCGAGTGATCAGGTTAAGGTGCGAAGGGTGTGAAACCAAGCATGATAAACAAATTTTTGTGAAAATAATCTCGTGTCCTTGGTGGTGAAGGGTTTGAGAGAAGCAAGGTGGTAGAGGGGAGCTAGGGCACGAAGTTCCCACCTAGGGAATGATTGAATCGAGCTAGGGTTTGATTCATAAAGTTGTAGAGTTAAAGAGGAGACATTTGAAAAGGAAAAAAATGGCACCCAAGAAGGCATCTCAGCAGCAGCAAAAGGAAAGAAGAAGGTGGTTGTTAAGGAAGAAGAGATGGCACCTAAAATTTTTAGAAATGCAATATCTAGAAGGAGTAATCGTTGGCCAGGAGTGGGATTCACCCATCAGAAAGAGAAAATTGAGAAAATAAAATCACATGACCATGGAGAACAAGAAGGAGCTCTATTCTTTGCTCACTTCTAGGATGAACAAACATATGAAAGATGACATGCCATTTTTGATGATGAAAGTGAGAAGCTTCAAGAGAAGGGTGGAGTCTACCAATTATATGAGCTTCCATATTTTGGAAAGTATGAGCCCTTGTATTAGTGGCTTATGGGAAGAGTGCATGAGGAATTCTTCTACTTTGCAGGACGTAGAGTTAGAATCTCATCGTACTTATCTCATCGTTATAGGTTTGGCGACAACATGAAAGGATATAAATAATGATCTCACTGAGAAAATGTTTTGATCTTAAAGACTAGACAGGATTTGGGGTACTGAAGGGTCCGCGTGGTATGGATATAGATGAATTTAAGAGCTATCTGGTTTTAAAAGCGATAACACACCTTGTTACAAAGTTGAATGATAAGGAGTTGTGGTCACAATTAAATACTATGTGGTTACATGTTGTGTGTAAGATGTCAGAAGGAGTAATCTATAATATTGTAGGCTATATTACGAGAATAAATAGTCGAGGAAGCGTGCACAGGAGGGAAGATAAGCTTTGGGGTTGTTATACTTATCACTAGTATTCATGGAAATTGAGTACAAAGCGGTCAGAAGGAAAAAGTATGGGAATACCCCATGGAGAATAAGTCACCATTTGAAAGGTTCAACATGTATCTATGTAAAGGGGCCATGACAGTGAGCGACATAAAGAAAGGGCGAAGGAAATGGTATGAGAGGCTTCACGTGACATTTGGAGAAGAGTTGGTCATCCCAAAGGACCTACCATTAGTAGTAGGAAAACAAGTCTAGTTTGCTATATATCAAGTATTTCTGCATCACACACTTCCCAATGAAATATGGAGTTTGGAGCCCTTGGTGTAATTTTCCTTATGCATTCACTACTGAGGTATTTCAAGCATCTGTTCATAGATTCTGAGACACATGCCGACTAGTATTCAATGCAGATAAGGTATAATGTGACTACCACATGTTGAGAAAGAAGTATGTGTATCCTAGAAGAAGTGCCTTCACTAAGAGGATCATTTCAGAGGTGTTGAATATTAAGTGAATTATTCGGATGTAGCGAGATGTAGGGGTAGCATTGGTGTATCTTCATCTGAAGCCAAATATGGAGAATAAAAAATATGTGGAAGGTGAGTTCACACTTCCAGCACCACCAAAGGGAAAGCATACAATGGAGAACATCCTAGTACCTAAGCCCACAAAGCCAATTGAAGTGGAGAATGAGGAGGAAAAGTGCGAAGATAGTGGTGGTTTGGAGCATAGAAGTAAGAGACATCCTACAAATAAGGTTGAAGCTAAGTGTGCCATTACACCACCTCATCCACAAGAGGGGGATGATGAGGACTCGAATGAAGTCTAAGGGGAGAAAAAATTTAAGAGGGTGCTTAGGAGAACAAGGAACCAAGGTGCTACTCCAACCATAGTGCATAGATCACCCAAACTCTATCCACAGAAGGAGGAAACTTTGTAAAGAAGGAGGAAACTGAAGTTAAATGAGGAGGAAGAAGAGCCAGAGGAAAGCATGCCTAATTCTCCCACACTTCCCGAGAACATAGAAGAACATGGTGAGGAATCAAAGGGAAGAGAAGAGGATAAGAAGGTACCAGAGGAGGCGGCTTCCAAGAATGTTCAGGACATAGAGACACAAGTCCCAAATTTGGAAGCTAAATTACCTAAGCAACAACGATCTAGAAGAAAAAGTGGAGAGCACATTCCACCAGCCATGGGGTACATAGAGGATGTGAGAAAACTTTTCCATGCCTACTTCCGAGAGCACAATAACATAGAAGTATTTATTCGGTTGGGACTAATGGATGACGATATGGCAAATGTGCACACTCGAAAGCAATTATCATGGTCAATGCACACCCACATGGATGAGCCTAACTTTGATATATGCAAAGAGTCATGCATTTTAAGACGGCTGAAAAAGGCACCCCAAGCTAGACACATGACAAAGTAAAGCCTACTATCATGTCAGATTAGCAGGTCAACAACGCATTGGTGAAGGTTTATTGAAGTGGCTAGAAGAAACATGGAAAAAGCTGCAACAATCAGAGCGTTACGTGAGGAGCTGAAGACAAAGGATGTGGAGATAGTGCACATAACACAAGAGAGGGACTTTACGTAGAATAAGAATGAAGTATTTATCAAAGCATTGCAGAGGAGATTGGGGACAATGTCATCATAGTGAAGCCACACTTGGAGGCCAAGGTACCATAGACATTTCCTTCAATGATACACTATGTAGGAAAGTTGGTGGACTTGGTACTTGAAGATGAACCTCTACACATGAAAGCGCCAAGGAATCTGAGAAAGATGCAGAATGAGAGAAAGCCTCAGTGATGTGAAAGATTACATCTTATGAAGGGTTGTTGTAAGTGTTACAAGAAGTATTAAAGAAAGTAGACCAAGATTTAAATATCTTACTGACTTCATAGGCGCTTATCAACATAAAGACCATAGAATAAAATAATGAGGTATAGAAAGAAATGAAGGATGAGACATTGGGCCACGTAGAAATATTGTCAATAGTTAAGTAGAAGCGAGAGGCCACGATAAGCACAAGGGCCGCACAAGACTCGAGATGGAAGAAAGAATGACATCAATGTCCAGCATTGTGTTAGTTCTACAGAATGAAAAAGGGAGAGATTGTGAGGGATGAGTTGGAATCCATTGTTGTGGACATCCCAGAAAAAGTAGAACAAGCACTCACTGAATGACAAGTTTTGGAGGCCGAAATAAAGGAGGAGTATCTAGAATTGATACTTCAAACTGATACAGAGGAGGCTGTCGATAACCTAATAAAAATTATTTATTTGTCTACATTCTTTCATTCTTATTCTTTCCATTATTCTATTATTTACTTCAATTTTTGGAGGAATACCCATTGTTAGGATGACAATGAGATTAGTGTGGGGTAATGTTGATTAGAGAATACTTGTTAGAGAACACACAAGGATTCCACACGGGAGAGAAGGCAGGATCAAGGGCACGGAAGGATATGAAGGACCCGCATGTGGAAGGCAAGTTCAACATTCAGGACTTAGCCGATTTTGAGCATGATGACCTATTTTTAGAAGATGGCATGCGGAACACACCAACGATGCAGAGACATGCACACCATGCATTTTCTATTTTGGAGGATCAGATTGAAGAATTTTGCATGGAGATGAGCTAAGAATAGGATTGAAACTTCAATTAACTGTAATAGGTCTATAGATAACACACTTGCATGTGGGGCTATGCATGTGAGTGACGCGTGGCTATTAATAGCATGCGGCCTATTTACTGGAATAGCAAGCGGTGAAGGGAAAGTCCCCACCCTATATATATATATATATGGTGTGAGGTACAAAGTGGTATTATATTAGTGTGAGGGATGGATGGAGGTATAGAGATATGGAGGTATGGAGGTATGGAGGTATAGAGATATATGCATATGACTGAATTACTATATTAGACCCATACACGCATTGGTATAGATTAACATTATTGTAAGGAGCTTCTGTGTTTATTAATAGATGGAAGATATTGTCGAACCTAAGTGTCATTCCTATGTGGAATTAAGTAGTACATGTTATTGATTCAATCATGATTACTGTTTAAAGCTTGTTCTATCATAGATCTGAATGTAGCATACATTGTAGAATGATAGATTAGTTATGAATCTATATGTTTCTTCCTTCATCACGCTAACATCCTGCTACAACAACCCTAAAGAGGAACTGGTACCTTTGCGTGCTTTAGGTGAGCACTTAGTCAAGGTTGAGTGATGTGCCAGCATGACTAGGGTGTTATCTAGTAAATTCTAGGCTCTGACAATATGGTAGCTCACCTTGGCAAGCTTAGTGCAGAATCCCATAACATAGAGTCAACTCGACTCGGGTTAAGTTTTCAACATGTTCAGTACATAGCTCGGTCTGGGAGCTTATAGGAATATGATGAAGTGGCTCACCATGGAGTGGGAAAACAAGAAGGCATCACACACAGGAAGATGAACCTCACCTGAGACAAACTAACACAACATGGAGGAACTCGAGCCAAGGTGAGAATCAATCTAAGAGCTCACCACTCGACATTGATGTTACAACATTAGGAGAACTCGGTTGGAGTATGACATAAGTGGTCAAAGTGAGCTATGAAAATGGAAGTTGACGAGTTCAAATGGGTTGGAAATGATAATGATTCATAGGAGGAGAGTGCCATAAACCCGAGTTAACATGTAGCTCGGGTGACCGAGTTAGAACCATGTAAACCAATCGATGGAATAAGATTGGTGGAGAGCTTGTTTTGGGTTCGATGTGAAGGAAGTAGAAGGAGGTTGGCCATGTTTCTCAATTTGACACATTAGAAACTTAGCTCAACAAACCACATTGCAATGAGGAGCTCATTCAAGGAGCTCGGTTGCGTGAATCAACTCATTTGACAAAATAACAGTACAAGAAGTGGAGGCCGAGAAGCTCGGTGTCAACGTACACACATGCCTAGGAGTCAAGGTGAGTTCAAAGGAGCTCAGTTGGATGATGTAGTGGTCAAAGAAGCTTGTTATTGCCAAATGTGGAGAATGGAGAGAAACTCACCAACCAAATCGGTGGGTTGGCAGGTGAGCCAACCAACCAGAGTTGGTCCATTTTTACAAATTAATCTTCTTTAAGGAAAACCAATTCAAAAGGGGCCCACCATAATTTTATTAGATTAATATTTTTATTTAAATATTTTAATAATAATATTTATTATTATTATTTAAATATTTTATTTAAATATTCTTTTAATTAATTAAGGAAGACTAGGTCAACTGGGCATTAATGGCACATGATGGAAGCTTCTCAAAGTGGTTCAACCAATTGTAATAAATACATCATGTGCCTTCAATTTAGGAATGTAATTATGACCTTTCCTCTTCTCTCTCACATATTCTTCTATAAATGTAAGTTGGAGGCTCATTCCAAGGGGTTCCAACAGGTCAGATAGGTTGGAAAGTTAGACATCTTAGGCAAGTACATTTTCCAAGGGTTCTCTCTCTACACGTTGTCCTTGTGTGTAGAGAGAACTTCAAGCCTCCTTTTCAATATTGTAATGAAAACCATTGCCTCTTCTAAATGTATGATGCATTGTGCATGTTATTGAAGTAATAAAAGTGTGTGTTTTTTGACTAATCTTGGTCCTTTCATCCTTCTATACTTCTTTGTGCCTTTTCTCATGTTTCCGGTACATTTGTGCAAGTTCATGTTTCTATTGTAGGTTCTTAGAGTTGTGTGCTTATAGAGTGGTGGAGTATTACATGCGGTTTAGTTGTGGTGTCTATTCACCCTTCTCAAGTTCATCCTTCTTCATTTGGGGGACTGATATATTACTCTGTTCGATAGATTTTAATAAAGGGAACATGTGTTTTTAGTCTTTGGTATTCTATACCCTCTCTAAGTTACGATGAGGGTGAAGTTGATCGTGGTACACACACCTCTTCAAATTAACCCTTTCGAGTCTAGAAAACCCTTTATATGGTGCACCACCATCCCTAGTATAGTTTCATTTTTGTAAATATCTTTCCCTACAACCCCATGAAAATGTTAGCATAGGACTAGATAGCCTTTTTATCATACTAGGAGTAGTGCAGCACTTAGTTTAGGAAGAGGAAGTTGGCCTTCTCCAGAGGTCACCTTGAGCCCAAGTCCCATAGCTTGATAGGTGATCCCATGTGTCCCAATCACACCGAATGTCTTGTTCAAATTTTAGCCATACGGAGGGTGTAGTGATTTGGCGACAACAATTTTTGGCACGCTCGGAGGGACAATAGGTGAAGGTTCTACATTTCACAGCTTATCCCAATGTAATATCTTAGCCCACCGTGCTACCAACACAACAATTTTTGGCATGCACAGTGGGAGAGAGTTGGTACTTCTCTTCTCACTTACACAAGTAAAAGTACCGGAGACTCTATATCTCTGGACTTTAAATATCTGGGTGTGTCACCGCACGATGGAAAAGTGACATGCAAGCATGGGAATCTACAAGTGAATCTTCCTCGCACTTTTTGACCTCCCGAGGTCATGCCGAGAAAGATGGTGGGGATGGAATACACGTAGGATGCGAGATAAGCTAGTTAGGTAATCTTATGTTTTCAACACGTAATGGTGGGATCTGTGAATCTAAAGCAAAGAAGGCCCTCCTAACTGAACCGAGTGTGATAGATCGTTTGGCAAGGATAGCTGCTCAAAGGCTCCAATCAATATCGAGCTCTACCATGATCCGATCTATGGGTTGTGGGATACGCGGAAGATAACATGTGGGTGCTTCGTATATGTCTCCCAACAAGGTCATGAAAATGGAATGGTTAAATAAGTAGTGGATATTTTGGTGTTTTATGGATGATTCTCCGGTCTAGTCCATAAATATTTAGCTTGATTAGCTCTACGTTTAATAATGATAGTTGTGTGATAATGTCTGGTGGGAGTGGAGAGGATCTAAGCACTAATGTTCACAAACCAGCGTCAACATTGGATTGATTTGTAGGCCCGTTGGGTTGTGGGACCTTTGGATCACAACCGTAAGTTTGTGGTTGTTGTGGACCTCCTATGGTCATGTGAAGAATCAATCCCTTCTTCTGATCCCGAGTATCCAATAATCGTATGCCTTTTCGGCCTCTATGTTTAGAACTAAAAGTTGCATGATTTTCTCAGAGTACCTAACAGGTGTTCTGGCAACTTGGATATGTAAGCTAGTGTCTATATCAACGAGGAGGTCTCCTACATCTAGCTATGGGACTAGTGGATCACAACCGAATGTTTGTTCCCTTTCAGGTCCTTCTACAGTCATACGGATGTCTATCAAGGCAATCTATAATTTGGCTGATTTGACCAGAACATGTGCACTTTGTCGTCTTCTATATTTAATCCTCTTAACTATGTGCTGATTTCTTGTAGGTCTATGGTTGTTCGAAGACCTGAATTCCGAGATTTTGGTCTATGTCAGTTATTGCTGCAACAGTATTTGGTTGAGGCATGATTGGCTCAAAAACATATTCCATGGGCTCTCTAGGTCCCGTGATTGTCATACAAGATCAATATAAGCCTAACTGAAATGAAATAAATTGACTATGCAAGATATATCTACAACATATATGTATTCCTCTGTTTTTGTATTTTTTTAATAGAATTTTAAATGGAATTGAAAGAACAACTAATCTAATATATTCAAAAAATGAAAACTAATCTAATAACAAAATTAAAACAAACAAGGTAGCCCGATGTAGGTACTTGCCTATGTAATTGTGAGTTTATCCTAAATAACTAGATAGTGATTAACTTAATTGAAAGATTCTCGACCCTACCTCGAATTCGGGAATGAATCATAATTTCTCGAAAATATCAATCCCCAGCTTCCTCGGTAATATCGAGAATGAAATTTAAGCGAAATGAAATGTTTCACTACTCTATTTGATATATTTTAACTAGAACTTTGTGAGATAAAACCGGAATTTGTAGAACAAAGTGGAAAATCGGGTAGTGTATGAATTTTTCCCCTCATAATGATGTCCTCATTCCTCTATGTTCACGTGAATCGAGGAAGAGCGTGTCTATGCTAGCATTAACAAAATAGGTATTCGAATAATGGCAATTTCGATATAGACCGAATATAATGCGAGTAGGAGAGGGACAACACAAGAGACAGAGCTTGGCATATACAATTCCTAGCGGGATTTATTGCGGGAATACAACACAGAGTAATGAGAGATTCTAGAATCCACCTTCTGTGAAGAACATAACCTGCAACTCTAATGGATGCAATCTATAACTGACACTACTTTGCTCTAAACTAATTTGTATGGACAACAATGAACAAGACTGAAGCAAGAAGATTGAATGGCTTCTAAAAGTGAAGGAAAAACTAGCATGGATGCAAACACTAAAAAAATGAACTCTAAGCAAGAATTGAGAGACTAAATAATGGAAAATGAGAAATTGAGAGGCTGATTTTGAGGGCCATTTGCTTGAAAACAAGTTGGCTATTTATAGATTTCACATTCACCCAAAGGTGATTCCCATTAGAACTCTTTTACCATTAAACAATGGAGAAACACTATTCTAGGGGACATAAAACATTAATACGAGCCAAGGTGGTGGAGAAAAGCTGGTAAAAGTTGAAAATTTATGCAAGTCGTGATCAAAAGAACGTGCTGGAAAATGCATGAAGGACCGCCACCCTGAGCAGGGTGGCGGTTACAGGCTTACCACCTGCCGTGGTTGTGATTTCATCACTAAAGGGCAAAAAGCTAAGAAATGAAGGGCAGAGGAATAAAACAAAGCACAAGGAACATGAATAAAGCATTTGGGATCTTTGACATATACTGCCAAGATTTTACGGATCCGAACACCTTGTGAGGTGACTTGTATCATCATTGGGGCATGTAACATCATTCCGGTGGTACAATACCCTACTGATTTTGGAGTGCGTATAGTCACTTATGTGAAGAATTTAGACAAGAGCTTCTTCAAAGCAAGGAAATTATTAGCATATCGAACTATCCTTGTCTCCTCCAAGGAGAAGGAGAAGAGGCATCTCAACATCACCCATTGCAACATTACTTCATTTCATTAATTTGTTGTTTTCTTAGTGAAATTTCATCCTTATAAGGCATACCCAAGCACAAATGGTGACTGCATTGGTCGAAGTGACTCGCTCTCTATGTTATAGGTTTTCGGTTTCACCTGTTCCATCTAGTTTTCTTTGACATATTTCCATTTATGAGGTGGTGCCATCATGAATTCATTTCCACAAAGTGGGATTCCTAGTCATAATACGGTGGAAATTCTTTCCATCTTGAGGTATTATAATCCACCTCTAGACCAATTTCATGACAAATATCGAGTTTCAGCATGCATGCTCACATGAGCAAGATGAAGATCATTTTGGTGTCCCACGAGACTAGGGGATATGAAGAACAATGGCATGTAGATTATGAATTTTTCCCTACACCTAAATAATACCACTTGTAGAAGAAGGTTCAAGATTTGAAGCATAACATGGTACAAATAAGGATCAATGAAATGATAAAGGCAACCCAAGTTGGCTTCATAATTCCATACCCCGGGATGGCCCTATACCATGTGAGCTTAATCCTCAACAAAAGCTTCAATTCATAATCCATGTGATGACTCAAGTTGGAGAATGGATCAAGAAGAGGAAATTTATCATGAATATAATGTTATTTAATCCTATCAATGGGAGGTTCCTTCATCACCACCTTACAAACCTCTTTCCATGTCTCCATCCATGTAGTTTCAAATTGAAGCACATGATCCTAACCTTTTAGTTGCTACCCCTGTGGTGGAATTCGATACTTCATCTTCTATTCCTCCATTCCATCATGAATCTTCCATGCCTCGTGCTTCTAAAGTTCCTTCTTTTCTACGAAGGCCACCAAGACAAGAAGATGAATCTCTTCCACTTCCTCAAATGGTGAGTAAATCAGTTGAATCCCAATTCATCCCTCTTCTAGTAGTCCTAAACCCATTTTGGGAGGAGAATCTTCAAGAAATGAGTGAAAGGGAGGAGTATATGATTGAGGAGACTAGTAAAGGAGAGAATGCAAAGAATCAAGAAATGGCCTGTACAAATTAACATCAAACAAAACTCATTCCTAACTAAACCTCCTATAGAAGATGATGATGCTCAAGAAGCGAGATAGTTTTGTACGAGAAAAAAATCTAGAGAAAATACAAGTCAATGATGACCAACAATCTACCTGTTAAGAATGCAAAAAGATATCATATTGACTCCATATCATCAAAGGAATTTAGATAATCACAAGTGGAAAATTTAGTGGTAGAAGAGCATGTGAAAGTTGAAAAATAAAGACTCTCAACCGCACAAGCTGATTCTTATGACCGCAATGATCCTAATTGTCATGCATGTCAATAGATTGCAGCACTTATGGAAGATGGTAGAATCTTTCCAAAGTCATCATTATATGTTACAATCAGCCACACAAAGTTTCATGAGACCAAGGTAGATTCAGAGATCGAGAATGCGGATGAGACCATGCAGAGGCTTCCAAATCCTTTTTCCTCTCTATCTTCTCAAAACTTTGATTTCTTAGATGAATTTGATCTTGCAAATTTCATGTTTGAAAATGAAGAATATCAAGGTGAAGGAGGTTCTAGTTTAGAGGATACTCAGATTGCAGAGGAACTTTTGACACAGTCAGAGAATAAAGAAGTAGATTATCTATCAGATTTAGAATAATGTTTTGATGGATGGAACTTGACAATTTTGTTATTCTGTCACTTCTTTTCCAACACAAAGTTTCAAGTGTTGTGAAGGGACATGCTCAAGAAAAACTCATTACTCATAATTGTCCTTTGGAATCAGAATTAGAGGAATTGAGTCTTCTATATCCCTCATCACACGTAAAGGAGGAACACACAAGAGAAGCTAGGACTGATCTAGAAGCATTGAATGAAGATTATGTCATGGAGAGGTTTTGTTTCAATTACGGAACCTATTTTGGTTAACGAGTCTGTGATGGAGGAAAGTATTATTGAATATTTTTCTTCCCCTAACAATATTCAAAAGCTACAAATAGGGGGTTTGAATTTTCAAATTCCATGTCAAATGAGGGAGATGTCACTGTAATACCATCCGTCTAGGTGAAAGATCAATTATTTGTAAATGGGCAACAAGAGGGAAATCAGGTCATGAATAACCATCTTTTTCGAGGATTTCTTCAGCAATAATTTCTCGCTAAAATTAAATTTCATACAAGCAGGAATATTCAACAAAGTTGGACCATGTCCCATCAATGTACCTAAATTTATTGAAGCTAGAAGAAAATATAGAACGATCGCATTCATTCCAAAATGTGAGGATGAGTTTCAAAATTCGAGGATCAATCAGTGCCTCTATAGGAAAAATTAGAGAAACTAAAAGAGGAATTCTTTCTCTTTCTAGTTGATACATCAGTGGACCAAGTGGAGAATTGCTATTGTTTCAGTTTTTCACTCTCATTTTCAGCCATGTCCATTGTCAAATCATCTACATGGTAATCCATTGTGAGGAAAGGAAGCTATTTTGCACAACTGGGGCCATTGTGAGGTTTGTTTAACTCACATGTTCCTCCAAAGTTAGTGTAGATGAGGATAAGGTTTACTTTTAGAAGAATAAGTGCATTACACACCCTGCATGTTTCAATTGGGGCATGTATGGTTTTCAGTTTCATTTTTTTGTTTTTCATTGTCGCTCTTGTGTTTTTTTGCACATTGTTTCATCAAAGGAAGGTTTAAGGTTTCCATAAGAGTTTCATGATCTGCCTCATTCAAAATTCGTAGTGTTCCATAGATGTCAAGCATTCAACAAGTTTCAGTATACTTCATGCTTAGCATTCCAGGAGGTCTAAGATTGATAATGCTCAAGGAGACTTCAAGATATATCATAGAAGATCAAATCAATTTCAAGATTCCAATATTGACTCCATGCCCAATGGATGACTTAAGGCTACTGGAATCATGCTTAAGAAAGCATGCCCGAGAGGTCACTAAAAATGTTTTCATTTTTTCCTCTCGAATAAAAATTGGACAACACCTGAGGGCCACACTTCCCGTGAAAACTGGAAAAAATAATAAAAATGAATAAACCAATCCTAAGGGGCCTTAGTGACATTTTATTACCCTTATGGTTCAAGAGAATAGTGGAAATTCAGATATTTCAAGGCTAAGTGTGAAAATGCCCAGGATATGAGTTTTGAGCTCAAATAGCACATTGAAGCTGACTTGTCAAGCTACTCGATGAACTAATGGATAAATTGTAGGAGCTCAGTTTAATCCCAAGGCTTATATATATTGACCAAGTTCTATCATGGCTCGGTGAGCCATGCACATGGTTGAGCATCAAAAATGTTGGAGACTCGATTTAAATATAGAAGATAGAACTTGACGCATGTCGTGGGTAAAAATAATCGAGTTTCTCTAGTAGAGCCATTTAGCTCTTTGATAATGTCAAGTCAAGCTTTAGTTTTCAAATTCATAGCTCATCAAATCAATAAAGGAAATGTTCATCGAGTTCTTCATAGCGTTCCACCTAGGAGTACAAATATCATATAAAGAATCATGGAGACATATGCGTGACCGAGTGTAACATTCAACCCACCCCATCGAATTACATAGAATGAGCTTGGCCTAGAATAGGAGACATGAAGTCTAATTTATTATCAAGTGGTTATGTGAGTTCGACATCGCAATAACGTTGAGCCAAGTCGCAAGAGGCAAATTAGTGTTTAAGATCTCTATATCGGCAAAAGAGTTTTGAAGGCAGCCGAGTTGGGGTGTTTTGGGGGCCTCAAACTTTAAGAGCCAATTTCCAAATAACTTAGTGGTGGAGTCAATTTCAGGGACCCAGAGATTGTGTTACCAAGTATGTAGGGATCATAGAATGTTGGACCATGTGGGTAGACAAGTTGAGGTAGAAATCCGGGTGGGGAAAATTTTGGGTCTCCTACTGTAGGTTGAATTGGTGAACGGTATCAAAATTCTGCATTAAGTCTTCACCGTGAGAAAGTTTGGGGGAATTTTGAAGGTTGT